>JAKCPI010002423.1:0-228731 GCA_023213315.1 Euborellia annulipes
TCTGGGTGTGTGTGAACACGATTGCTTAAAAACCAAAGCAGCTAGATCGATGAAATTTGGTATATGCTCCTTACACTAAAATTGTAGATTTCTATCAACTTTTGGAGTAAATACGTCACTTGGAAGTAGTACTTTACTTAAAAAGTTTTTTCGAAAATTTTGAAATTTTCAATTTTTTTGTTATATTATGATAAAATACTCTATTTTAAAAGGTTTTTATTCTTTGACATTTTTTTCGAAAACTGAATAGTTTTTTGAAATATTTAAAGAAGAAATAGAAAATATTCGTTAATTTTGATAAAAAATCAAAACAAAATCATACAGGTGTCATTAAAAAAAAGGGTAAATATAAACAAATGAATTTGTGAAACAAATGAATTTGTTTATATTTACCCTTTTTTTAGTGACACCTGTATGTTTTGTTTTGTTTTTAAAAAAATTTCTATTTCTTCTTTAAATATTTCAAAAACTATTCAGTTTTCGTAATTGTCGAATCCCATTCGACGTCGATGGGACCAATCACCAGGCGGGCCAAGTGGAGTCCTCACATTGGTGTCGAAAATAAATTCGACACCGCGCGGTGCATTCAAATCACTGGGCCAATGTGAAGACGCCACTTGGCAAGAAGAGAAGGCTCCTTCCGGTGCGTGCCGAGTACCCGACACAAGGAGGGATCCGGACGCCATTCCATCCGGCCTTCAGCGCTCGTTGCATGCACTTCGTTAGTCCACTGCGGCTCGCTATACAAGCCTCCCTGCTGGGCAACTAAAACTCCTTTTTTTTATATTTCATTTCCATAATCCATTTTCATTCCATTGTCTTTCACTATCATCCGACCCCGCATTTGTCCACGAATCACGACCCCGGCCTACGTTTGATACCGCTGCCTTGAACCAATTACATTATTTTTCTCCTTTTCTTTTTGTTCCTCTCCTGCAACCAGCAGTGAAGCCCGTTTTTGTTATAATTGTATATTTTTGTTATATTTGTTATTCGTTCAAATAAACGAAATTTGTTATTGTTTGCCGGAAACGAAATTGTTTTCTTTTCTTATACTACGAAAGGGTTGTGTGAGTATTTTACACCTATACCTATACAGTCCAATTGCTCTACCTTAAACATTTTTATTTCCACACAATCATTTCTTGATCCGTTCAGCGGATTCCGGGATATTCGTTCCTTTTCCCCCTTTCTTTTTGATCCGTTCAAGCCGGATTCCGGGATATTCGTTCCTTTCCTTGGACCTTTTGGTTCAATTTGCATCTCCTTTGCAAATTGTCCTCCATTAAAACATTTCGTTTCATAACGGCATTTTTTCAAAAATTCTCGCTTGGGCGTCAAGCAGTGGTTCGTGCACGCGTGCTTGTCAAGCAACTTGCTTGGAGGTCGTTTTGTACTATCCGTGTGAACTTAGTTACTTTGTTTTTTCAAACAAGTGATCTATTTTTGTGTGAAGTTGGCAACACTAACTTTTCAACATGGCCACCGGTCAAGTGACAGTTCATTCGTTTAACGATGTGAAACGATATCTCAGAGCCAGTGCTCTTGAGATAAAAAGACTTGAAAAATACGAATTAGTTTCAAAAAGTGAACAAGAAATGGTAAAACAATTTATTGATCAACAACGAACCATTTTGTCATCCATTTCCGTCGAGATCATTCGTTTAACAGAACGTTTCGGACTAGACGAGGAACCGGTAGAAAATACTTTACTAAGTGAGCTTTTAGATCAATTAGACAAATTATCTTTAAAAATAATTGATAGACGTTCTTCTACCTCGCCTCCACCGGTGTATAATAACGTTCTACAAAACGCTGTTCGCTTACCCAAACAAGAACTGCCTTCCTTCTCTGGTGATATCACAAAATGGTCGGAATTCTGTGATCTTTTTAGAGCATCTGTCCATCAAGCCCCGATATCCAGAGCTCAGAAACTAAGTTATTTAAAATCATGTGTCAAGGATGAAGCCCATGTCATAATAGCTGCACTCACTCTTGAAGAAGACAATTATGACATTGCTTGGGACCTTCTAAAAAACAGGTATGAACGACCAAGAAACATTCTTTTTGAACTAGTTGACCGTTTACTAGATTATCCTGCCATGTCTTCTCCGTCATCTGTCAACCTACACAAACTTGTGGACACTTTTCGTCAAGTGATAGCACAATTGAAAGCCATGAATCATTTCCTTTCTGATGAAGATGTTTTTATCTCACGCCTCATCCTACGGAAAATAGATAAAGACACTTCTCAACGATGGATGCTCTCACTGGAGGATAACGACTTTGAAGCCCCCTCCATTGAAGCCATCCTGACTTTCCTGGAAAAGGCTGCTGCTTCCATCCAAGGCCTCACTGACAAACAAGGTGCGAGGCCGAAAGACCTGACCCCCACATCGCGGATGGCCTGCTCGGCCACCACTTGTTCAGTTCCAGCCGCCACCAGCACAAACAGGAGAGTATTCTTTAAATGTTTTTTATGTAAACAATCCCATTACATATCAAAATGTCTAAGATATTTAAATTTGTCCTTACCTGAGAGAGAGAAATTCATTTTTAACAATAACTTATGCAATAACTGTCTTTCTAATAAACATTTAGCTGATGCTTGTTCTTCAAGAAACTGTCCTCTGTGTGAAAAACGGCATCACAGCTCAATTTGTAAAAACTCAAATTCATCTAATAATAGTGAACCTCCTACTATCGTTTCATGTACAGCTTTAAAAAGCAATTCTAATTTTAATATTCCGATTTTGCCCACAGTTCTAGTCAAAGTTCGGTCCGCATCGAACGAGTGGATCTTTGTTCGAGCATTACTGGACTCAGGGAGTGAATCCACATTCATAACTTCGAGTCTGGTGGAGAAATTAAAAATTCCAGTTTCGCCCAGCAATGTCTCGATTTCTTCACTCGGACAAAAACCTTTCACAAGCAAAGAACAAGTGAACGAATTATTTTTTACTTCTCGATTTAATTCTCGATATATATATAAGGTAAGCGCTTCTATTTTACCTCGATTGGTCGAGCGCCTTCCATCTGTCCCCGTCCCCGATTCTGTTCGATATATATATAATTTTTCAACTTTGGCGGATCCAGATTATTGGAATCCCAGCTCCATTGATATTATTTTTGGAGCCAACGTTTTCGCCAAAGTCTTGAAAACAAACATTTCAAGCCATCCAGGCCCGTTAAAATGTATAGAAACAGAATTGGGATTGATCTTATTTGGAGATTGCTCTCTAAATAAGCCAGTAAATGAGAAAAATGAAAAACTGGAATGCTCTCATACTCAATCTTTTACATCTCCATCACGAGTTACATGTACTGCCTTAGTCAACAAACATCCAGATTCCGATTTTGATTGTTCAAGTTTGCCAATTAATCGTCTCTGGGATGTAAATAAAGAAAATAAATCGGAAAATATATTAAAATTAGATCCCGCGGTGAAGCCTTGTGAAAAGACTTATCTACAATTATCCTCCGGGAGGTTTGTGCTCAGAGTCCCTCATAAAAATAAAACCAATGACAGTTTTTCGGGAAAATTCCCTCTCTCTCCCCCCTCTTACCTCATGTCACATGGGACATCATGATGTTGTCAAAACTCATGACAAAAACAAAACAAGAATTGCGGTAAAATCCTTCGGCCAAACATCGAAAAAACGTCTTAGAATGACATTCTACACAAAGGCCCTGTTTTATCAACTAATATTTATTTTATACTTACCCAATTCGGTTCATTCTCTTATGCGTTCTCCGTTGATCTCACTAAATTCTATCTCTTGTTTAAATTACAAGAAAAATCAAGACAGACTTGTAGCATTTTTTGGCAAGAAGATGTTCTATTTTCGCAAAATATATATATATTATTATATTACATCTATCGTATATATACATCAAATAAATTGACATTTGATTATGTGTCATCTCATTTCAATAATTTATTTATTATCAAGAAATTAATTGAACAATTAATAAATATTCACTGGTATGACACATTCTCAGAAACAACTTTACAAAAATGGCAGTCCTTCTATGAAAATATTTTCAAATTATCACAATGTTTTTATGTTTTTCACAAATTTGTTTCTTCGTACGACTCAAGATCGATTTATCTTTATAAAACAAATTTGTTTGAAAAAAACTTTAAACAAACACCGTTGTCATGGGACAGGAAATTTTTTACTATTTTGCCATGGTATTATAATTTAACCAATATATATATACATCATCTTCTCCTGAAAAACGTACAAGCTGGAATAAAATTTATTTTATCTCAACTAATGAAAATAATTTCTGTCTCCAGCTCAAGAAAATACAATTCAATGTCTTGTTTCTGCTAGATTTCCCGCTGTACCTCAACACCGATTTCTGGCATCACTTTCAGCGGTGAGATTAACGCATTCTCAACCTTCACAATCACTACATTCTGCGGAGCTGACCGAGAGCTGCAGATCGCTCTCATCACGCAACGCCAACCCGAAGAGTCCTGCTTGGACCAACTCGCAAACAAGGACACGAGTTGGCACATTTCCATCTCCTTCCAGCCCTCATGCTGGAGATCAATGGGAAAGAAAAGTGAAGTCACTCAAGTTCTACCTAAAACGAGAAGCGGGAAAAACCACCTTCATCTACGAAGCATTCAACATGCTTTTAGTGCACTGCGGAGCGATCATACACATTCAAGGCCTTTAACATCGAATTCAGATATCGCTGATTGCTTCGGGGCACTAACATCAATTAATTTATTAATTATTTTTCCCTCTATCTTCGACCAAGGCATCGACTTGATTGACATTCACAAAATGTCCCATCATTGTCCGAATTTACATTAACTATTTTCTTATTTATTCATTTTAAAAATACATAGAGCTCTACATTCTGCATTCTACATTCTACATTTGACTATTTCTCATTGTCCGAAGCTGACGAGCTTCATCTTCTCCCCATGTATGTATTATATATATATTTTCTTTCTTAAGTCTTCCATATATATATATTGTATATACATGGTTTCCGCGCAAACTCACATATATATATATATTTGCTTATATATATATATTTCCTTTTTTTTGCATTTTTTCTTTGTCTCGAGACACAAAGGCACCAGGCCTTTACCCCGAAGCGGAATGGTCGGGCACCATTCCCAACAATAGACGAATGGCTTTTCAGCCTTCTCTCAACGTTCCTTACTCAGAGCGCAATGCTCTTTCTTCTCTAGTGGTCAAAATTTCCACTGATCTTCCAGCGTCCACCTCCTTGTCCCCCCATGGTTTCTTTTTCTTTTAGCCCGGGAGGGTGTCGAATCCCATTCGACGTCGATGGGACCAATCACCAGGCGGGCCAAGTGGAGTCCTCACATTGGTGTCGAAAATAAATTCGACACCGCGCGGTGCATTCAAATCACTGGGCCAATGTGAAGACGCCACTTGGCAAGAAGAGAAGGCTCCTTCCGGTGCGTGCCGCGTACCCGACACAAGGAGGGATCCGGACGCCATTCCATTCGGCCTTCAGCGCTCGTTGCATGCACTTCGTTCGTCCACTGCGGCTCGCTATACAAGCCTCCCTGCTGGGCAACTAAAACTCCTTTTTTTATATTTCATTTCCATAATCCATTTTCATTCCATTGTCTTTCACTATCATCCGACCCCGCATTTGTCCACGAATCACGACCCCGGCCTACGTTTGATACCGCTGCCTTGAACCAATTACATTATTTTTCTCCTTTTCTTTTTTGTTCCTCTCCTGCAACCAGCAGTGAAGCCCGTTTTTGTTATAATTGTATATTTTTGTTATATTTGTTATTCGTTCAAATAAACGAAATTTGTTATTGTTTGCCGAAACGAAATTGTTTTCTTTTCTTATACTACGAAAGGGTTGTGTGAGTATTTTACACCTATACCTATACAGTCCAATTGCTCTATCTTAAACATTTTTATTTCCACAGTAATAAAAAAAAAATTTAAAAACAACGCTTTTATAAATGTACTAAAAAGAGAAAAATAATTATGTATAATTTCTTTAAAATTATATTAAAAATTAATATATGTTACTAAAACTAAAAGCGTTGGGCGCGGGATTTGCAAATTTTAATTGTATAAATAGGCCTATTATATGTTTTATGAATACATTTTCATACCATAGACTTGGCGGGTAGTTAGGCAAAACAGTTTGAAGTGACTCAAATGTTCTAGTTAGATTATTTTATTTTATTATTATTTTTTTTTTTTTTGATTCATGTATCGGTGAATTAAGGTTAGTTGATCCTCTGCAATGCAAATTGCAAGAGATTGTTAATTTGCGCGCCCAACGCTTTTAGTTTTAGTAACATATATTAATTTTTAATATAATTTTAAAGAAATTATACATAATTATTTTTCTCTTTTTAGTACATTTATAAAAGCGTTGTTTTTAAATTTTTTTTTATATTATTTTATTTAACTCTTTTTAGTTTTTGTAATAAAATATTAATACGTATGAGTTATATACATATACACGATACAATAAGACAATTTGTATTTTAAAAGAAGAGAAATTTTTGATTATAAATTTCACCCCCTCTTTTTTTTGATAGGCCGAAATTAATTGACCTACAAAGATGAGACACATCAAATATTGCATTGTCACGGGAGTTACATACGTGTATAAAATTTCAAAGCTCTAGGTTAAGTAGAACTGGTCGTAATTTCAATCGCTAACTTTGTCGGACCGAACAATGGAAATGTGATTAATTGGCCGCTAATCTCAATTTAATTAATTTTTAATTATTTTGAATAGCACATTTTGTAGAGTAAAGTCTATTTAACACCTCTGCTAATGCTCAAAACTCTAAATTAATTATAAATAGGAGAAATTTTGATTATAAAACTTTCCCCCCACTTTTTTTAATCGGCCGCCATTTTGTAATTAATTCACCTACAAAGATGAGACATATCAAATATTGCATTGTCACGGGAGTTACATACGTGTATAAAATTTCAAAGCTCTAGGTTAAGTAGAACTGGTCGTAATTTCAATCGCTAACTTTGTCGGACCGAACAATGGAAATGTGATTAATTGGCCGCTAATCTCAATTTAATTAATTTTTAATTATTTTGAATAGCACATTTTGTAGAGTAAAGTCTATTTAACACCTCTGCCAATGCTCGAAACTCTAACTTAATTATAAATAGGAGAAATTTTGATTATAAAGTTTTACCCCCACTTTTTTTTAATCGGCCGCCATTTTGTAATTAATTCACCTACAAAGATGAGACATATCAAATATTGCATTGTCACGGGAGTTACATATGTGTATAAAATTTCAAAGCTCTAGGTTAAGTAGAACTAGTCGTAATTTCAATCGCTAACTTTGTCGGACCGAACAATGGAAATGTGATTAATTGGCCGCCATTTTGAATTTTTTGAATTTTTAATAATTTTGAATAGCACATTTTTTAGAGTAAAGTCTATTTAACACCTCTGCCAATGCTCAAAACTCTAACTTAATTATAAATAGGAGAAATTTTGATTATAATATTTTACCCCCACTTTTTTTGATCGGCCGCCATTTTGTAATTAATTCACCTACAAAGATGAGACACATCAAATATTGCATTGTCACGGGAGTTACATACGTGTATAAAATTTCAAAGCTCTAGCTTAAGTAGAAGTGATCGAAATTTCGATTTGCAAATTTGTCGGAAAAACAGGAAAGCAAGTTAATAAAAGCGTTGTAAAAATGTCAAAGAATAAAAACTTTTTAAAATAGAGTATTTTATCATAATATAACAAAAAAATTGAAAATTTCAAAATTTTCGACAAAACTTTTTAAGTAAAGTACTACTTCAAGTGACGTATTTACTCCAAAAGTTGATAGAAATCTACAATTTTAGTGTAAGGAGCATATACCAAATTTCATCGATCTAGCTGCTTTGGTTTTTAAGCAATCGTGTTCACACACACACACACACACACACACAGACATAATGCCAAAAATGGTTTTTTTGGACTCAGGGAGGTCTAAAACGTGGAGAAACATCAAAATCTCGAAGTCGAATTTTTTTCGATTACATAACTTTCTCTATACGAGAAAGTAAAAAGAAAAAATATAATTTTTTATGATAAATTTAATTTTTCTTTTTGATATATAGACTATAAATTAGAATTGTAGGCTACTATATTACAAAAATTAAAAAATTTCAAAGTTTAAATATATATAATATATTCTCAGATGTCGAGTTTAGAGTTTTATTTAGATATCGCCACATTTTGTACCATGCCTCTTGATGACAAAATTCAAAATGTACTATATTATATTAATGACTACTTCCGAGGAAGGTCGCGAAGTGCGACCGAAACGTCGATCAGGAAATAAAAATATTTTTTACTGCCCGCTTTTCTACAATCTTCACTAATAGTTAATTTATATTTAAGGTGAGCGTCTCGAAAAGCCGTTAAGCACGATTGACTACCGAGTTAATCGAGGCGGCAAGAGATGGCGTTAGTTTTTGTCATAGGAATACAAGGGATTTATTCCATTTCATTTGAAAGATTCCAGCTAATTAATTAACGGTAAAAAAATTAATTATTTTTTAACACAATGATTACTAATTTAATTATCTTTAAGATATAGAGCGAATTTTTTAAAAATATCTTTTATTTAATGCGATTAATCTAAAAAAAAATAATTATTTTTTCGAAAATCAAAAAAAGGGCTTCTATAAGTTGTAGATATTTTAAATAGCTTTAATTTTAAAAAGATTTGAGGTCGATAGCTTCAAAATTGTGGCCGCTGGAATCTCCAAAAATTAGCACCCCGAGACACGCACCTTAATGTGAGTATATTTCAATATTTAAAACACAAATGGCTATAGATTGGTAAAATTTGATTGATCGATAAGGTCACCACAAAAACTAAATGTTAAAATATATTTTCCTGAGAGTAGCTAGGAACCTCTCTATCTCCTTCGAAACTCTTGTGCAATTTTTAATTACTTAAGTGATCAATTGAATTTCGAGATGCCACTGATGGCTTAAAGATTAGATCTCAATGAGATACAAAAGTAATTTATGAAAAAAAATTCGAACGTATTTTTACTTTTTATCATTTGAAACAATTTTTAATTAAAAAAAAAATTTGATGCCACTTTTTTAATATTAAGGTGCGCGTCTCGTGGTGCTAATTTTGGGAGATTGCGGCCACAATTTTGAAGCTATCGACCTCAAATTTTTTTTTAAATTAAAGCTATTTAAAATATCTACAACTTATAGAAGCCCTTTTTTTGATTTTCGAAAAAAAAAAACATTTTTTTAGATTAATCGCATTAAATAAAAGATATTTTTTATAGGATACGCTCTATATCTTGAAGATAATTAAATTAAAAATCTGGTGTGACTGGCGCACAGCACACAACTTTCTCTTACCTTCGGTAATCGAAAGTTGTGAACTGTGCTTGTCACACCAGATTTTTTGTGTCGACATGTATTTAGTTTCCGACAGTAGTAGAGCAAGAGCCAGCGACGGCCAGACCTTCGTTATTTTATAAAAGCTGAAAGTTTTTGTATGTATGTCCCAAATACAGGTAAGAATAATCCCCAACTATGAAACTTGGGTCGTGGTGGTTTTGGCAGATAACACATAGTAACGGTGTAAAAATTTGTAACTGAAATTCGTTATAGTATAAAGCTCAGTTTTTATATATTTTATTCCCAATAATGTTAGAAGTCGAGTTGTCCATTGCCAGACACTTAGTGACAGTTCCATCCCCTTGCCAGACACCCTTAAACTACAAGAAATTGTAATTATACTTTCGTTATAGTATAAAAGCTGAATTTTATATATGTTATTTGAGGAACTATCAAATGATGTTTCCTCAGTAGCCAGACAGTTTAGATGGTTCTTTCATCTTGCCAGACGTATTGTGTGGACAAGTGTTTTTTTGGATTTATCATCAAAATTCATTATATAGCATTATTAAGGACTAAAAAATAAATTTTCAAAAAATTACTAAGTAAAATTTTCATGTCAATAAATCATTAAATTAAAAATCTGTATCAGCTTCCTGAAGTGGAAGCATTATAGATCGTAGTTTTTTCTTTTGTTTATTACAAAGATGTCAGATTTTTTTTGAAAAGTCGTAGATTGTAGTACTATAAAGATAAGTGAAAAGGAGAAGAAGAAGAAAATTCGCAGCTAGTTGTGTTTCATTATTTTTATTCCCATTATGTTGACGTTTCGATCCCGGTTGGGATCATCCTCAGAACTAATGTGCACAACAAGAGACAAATAGATTAGTATCGGGAAAAAATATGAACAGATTAGAATATATGCTTATGCTCTAAGATGAAAAAATTTATAACTGTTCATGTTTTTTCCCGATACTAATCTATTTGTCTCTTGTTGTGCACATTAGTTCTGAGGATGATCCCAACCGGGATCGAAACGTCAACATAATGGGAATAAAAATAATGAAACACAACTAGCTGCGAATTTTCTTCTTCTCCTTTTCACTTATCTTTATTGAACTACCAGCTATAAGGCCTACGTATCTAGGGCCTATATGATTGTAGTACTATTCATTTAGAATTTAATTGGGTATAGGAGACTTTGCAGCCAAGGAATTAAATAAAAAACTTTATTTAATTGTTAATCGTCGACGTTTCGGTCGTAAACTACGACCTTCCTCAAGACGATTAATTAATCTGAGGAAGGTCGTGATTTGTGACAGAAATGTCGACGATTAACAAATAAATAAAAGTTTTTTATTTAATTCCTTGGCTGCAAGTCTTCTATACCCAATTCTAGGTCTATAGCGACTTCTCAACTCTAGTTTTCAGAATTTAAAGTTGATTGTGTTAAAGTTAAAGAACTTAAAGGTTCGACACAGGGGCGTATATAGAAATTTTTTTCGAGGGCGGCCCGAACTCAAAAATTTTTTTGAGAAAAATTTTTTTTTTTTAAGAAACTAAATTTTTTTTCACACAAAATTTTTTGCGGAACATTTTTTCTTTTGCGGAATCAAAGTTTTCCACCCTGCAGAAAAATTTGTTGCGCTGATGTCTGTATATCTTTATATATGTACAGTGAGCGCCAAAAGTGCCTGATCTCGATGCCTTGAGTTTAGGCAACCAATATGCAGAGCCGTCGGATGAGTTGCGTTAAAAGTAGCTTCGCCCCTACAGTTTCATTAAAAAAGATTATTTATTTATTTTAAAAATATTTATGAATTCTAAAATATTTTTATATTATTAATAAAATAAAATTAACTTTTTTTCTCATATTTTTTTATAATTTAGTTAAGAAATTTTTGTTTTAATCTGTGAAGAAATTAATTAGTGATAAAATTAGAATTGAAGCTTAAATAAAAATATACATTTAATTAACATATTAATTTGTGGACGTTTTTTCCTTTTTATTGGGCCCTCGTGGATGTGGGAGGGGGAATTAAACGCCACCCCTCGCACTTAATTGGGGGTCGGATTAAGCGGAGAGGAATTTACTATTAAAAATTACAAATGAAATAAAAAGAAAATGTAAATAAATAAAACCTGCTTCGCAATTAATTCCCGCAGAACGCGGGAACGCTGATTGAATTAAGAATGGGTAACTCAGAGTATCCGGAGAGTAATCTGATTGTGCTGATGGAAACGCCTGGTGGAATAATGTATTGGTTGGAAGAAGAGGTACAGGGTGGGGGCTCAAATACTCTACGGTTAAAGAAATAGAAAATAAATTTAGAAAAATTGAGAAGAATGAATGAACGCTGAAAGAAAAAATTAGGAAGAGAAAAATAATTAAAAATAACAAATTGAATTTAAAATAACAAAAATAATTTAATAGAAAAATAATTGAAAAGATTTAAACAACAAAATTTATAAAGAGTTTCCTTCAGATAATTTTCCTTTACAAGTATAGACCAACTAGTAATAAATAATAAATAGATAAATAATGAAATAAATGTAAAGGTATAAGATTAATTTAATTTTACAAATTTTAATAATAATTACTTTGAAAATAATACGATTTTAATCTACCAAACGTTCATTATTGTTTTGAGAATTCATGAATTCAATTTAAATAAAAATGGGTTAACGATACCGGTGTTGAAGAAGTCAGAATGGAATCGAGAGCTCTCGGCAATTTACACACACACGGGGATTCAGGGGAGGCCACTGGGTTGAGTGGCGATGTAGCTCCGGTGGACTTCAGGTTCGGTCAGGGTGATCCTCGTAGTTGCATCAGTCCAGGAGGCAGGAGCGATGACGGAATATTCATTCCGAATAGATGGCCGAGGCCCGAGGGCTCTCAGCCCACACAAGCCTCTACCGCAGCCGCAGGGCGATGTTGTCTCTCGGGCCGCCAAATAAAAAGTCCCTCTCTCTGCCGCAGAACGATGTTGACCCGTTCGTGTCCAACGCACAAGTGTTCTGTCTCTCTTCGATCTAGCCACCAGCTACCCCCACTCCACTCCGTTCTCACAAATGCAGGTGTTCTTACAGAACATTCGAGAAGGGATGAAGAACCGTAGACAATGCCTTTGTAAGGTCACTGACTCTTTTTAGACCAAAGACCTCTTTTGTGCCTTAAAAGCTAAAATTCCCAACTCACACATACAAAAGTAAAAAAGGTTCTTACAAAAAATTGTTTTGAACATTGGACAAAAGAAAAATACTCTTAACAAAATTTGTTATCACTTAAAACATATTCGAAGAAAAATTATCTAAAAAAAAATCAATATAATAAAAAAAGAGAAAAAAAAATATAAATTAAATTAAATTAGTAAGATTACAATATCAATCAATATATCAGATCGGATATATTCTACATCCCTTGGCTCAAAGGAATCTTGGGTGTCATATGACAATGGACAACCAAGATTTCTGATATTGATTGATATTGTAACGCTGCTTCTTGTAAAAGATTTGAAGCAGGGATTTCAAAAAAAACAAAACAAAAAAATAGGCAATTATAATTCTCTTCCTTTCTTTTCCGTCAAATTACTATAAAAAAACATTTTGAGCAAACTCGAATTATCAAAAAAATCAAAAAAAAGGAAAACAGAATTTTATTAAAATTATAATGAATGAGAATAACTTTCTTTTTCCGTAGAGCATTCATACAGGGATCGCAAAAGGGGAAGGAGGAAACAAAAAGGATTATCAGACGTTCCCGGCAAAACAGAAATCATTAAAAAAATAATATAATATTCGAAGGGAATCCAACATGGCGATAAAAGAAAATAATTTAATTATGAGATCAAGCAGACTCCAGGTGAAATTGATTTGTAATAAAAAATATAAAATTAATCATGTGGCTGTTGTTGCCAAAAAAAAATTAAATAAATCAATTAATAAAAGAATATTCCACCCATCGCAAGGGGGTAATTAAAAAGAATCTATCAACAAGGGTACTATTCTACTCAAACACAACAACCGATTTCCTAAACATAAGCCTTAACTCGGACTCCAATAATTTGATGAAATTATGTCACAGGTGAAGTGAAACTTATTTTTCCAACATCCATCGCAAAAATTATCAAACAGAAAATCTAACCACTTTTCTCCCTTTGTATACTCCTAATCATACTTTATCACACCTCCTACGTTTCTATTAAACTTTTTCACACGGCAAATATTCTCGTCTTATCGCTTGCAGTGACCGGGTTGAAGATGGCTAAGTAGGCTTGTAAATTGACCTCTTTGGGTTTAAACAAGGTGTTTCCTCTTGCCAGAATATAAGGGGGGGGGGGCGGAATGGGTTCGGACATTGACATCTCGCGGTTTATCCGATTATTGTCCCTTCGCCGGAATATTTAAATTACTTTGGTTTGCAAAAGATCGAGTAATATTTCCCAAATATTATTTATTTTTCATTACTTATTATTAAATTTATATATATAATTTATTTCTTTACATTGGGGAGCATCAATGATCTGATTTCTACTATCATTCGTCACAATAAACCTTATTTAAATGCGCTACTTCGTGACAAAGTTTCATCAAATTTATTACAGTCACGACTATAATTTAAAAAAAAAAGTAAAAAAAAATCAACATAAGAACTTCCCTTGGCTCTGCTTAATCTTGCTATCATAATAAATTGAACTGGATTTATAAATTGTATAAAATAAAACAAATTTTCCTATTTCTCCCCTGGCTCTGCGATAAACAATTTAGAAAAGTATAAAAAAATTATGTATTAAAGACTCTACTCAAATTTTAAAAAAAATTATTCCCTCGATCAAAACCTATTATTAATTTCGGACATAAGACAAGAAGGAAAACATCTCAGCGGATTCTCAGGACTTATTTGTTTCCTCCCGTAGGATTCATGGGCCTGAGTGCCCACAGGATGCACCCAAAATGCCTCATACGAGAGTATAAGATAAAAAAAATAAAAAGAAACGTAAAACGACAAAAAGACAAAATTTTCCTAAACTAATTCGTGGGATGAGGGGGAAAGGGGGAGGTATTAATTTCAATTTTGGGGTTGAAACAAAGGGAAAAGGGAAGGGAGGGGGATTGGACAGAAATCGGCCCCTGGTATGCCAAATATACCAGTTTCAGAGTGGGATTTGTCTGGATTTCGGGCGGATTTATAATTTAGAAGCCGAGGCCGTACGCCATCCTAAATAAAATGAACCAGATCCACCTCGTGCCTTCCACATTGTGGTCGGAATTTGATAATCGAGGGGATTAATGGAGGGGTGAGAAAAAGTAGAGCGGGTAATGCTATCCTGAATCGTGATACGAGTCTCGTCGCGGTGGCCATAATTGGGGAAAATTTTGGATTGTTCATTAAATAACAATTTTGAGAGGTTCGGTCGAAAATCGTGTTCAGGAAAAAAGTTTTTTCTTTTTCTAAGAGGATATATTCAGACAGACTGGACAACCGGACTTTATTTTTATATTTTTTGAATTTAGACTTGTTAGGTGAATTTTTAAATTGACTTGAACTCTTATTATGTAAATTTTGGACCGACATTTTATTTGGGACGGACACTTTATTTTGGACTGACATTTTGTTTTGACTTGATGGATTTGGCAACGGTGGATCATGACTTGGTTTTGAAGGGGGTGGATGGATTATAGGGGTTTCTACGAGGATTGGTGGAGAGTCAATTTTTTCGTTTAGAGGCGTTTGGTCGAAATTTGATGAGAGGGTTGCCTGAAAGGAGTCGAGGTCATTTTTGAGGCTTTTGTGTACCTGGTCAAATTTGTCGTTAATCGATTTATGTATCGATTGATTCATCTGACGCAGGAAGCTCATGAGGTCAGCCATGGCGTGGTTCAGATAGATTAAAAAGTAAACGGTTAAGCGTATGCGGATTTTAGTAAAAAAATAAAAATTATAATTTCCCAAAGACAAAAAAAAATTCAAAAAAATTCAAAAGTGAAAAAAAAAACAATTATAATTTATTTTATTCTGATTAGAGTCAATATTTATTCCAATCAAAAATCGCCAGCACCTTCACCATGTGGACGTTTTTTCCTTTTTATTGGGCCCTCGTGGATGTGGGAGGGGGAATCAAACGTCACCTCTCGTACTTAATTGGGGGTAGGATTAAGTGGAGAGGAATTTGAAGAATTAAAATTTTGAAATAAACTTGAAATAAAAAGAAAATGTAAATAAATAAAATCTGCTTCGCAATTAATTCCCGCAGAACGCGGGAACGCTGATTGAATTAAGAATGGGTAACTCAAGTATCCGGAGAGTAATCTGATTGTGCTGATGGAAACGCCTGGTGGAATAATGTATTGTGGAAGAGAGAGGACAGGGTGGGGGCTCAAATACTCCACGGTTAAAGAAGGTAGAAAATAAATTTAGAAAAATTGAGAATAATGAATGAACGCTGAAAAAAGATTAGGAAGAGAAAAATAATTATAAATAACAAATTGAATTTAAAAGAACAAAAAGAATTTAATAAAAATAATTGAAAAGATTTAAACAACAAAATTTATAAAGAGTTTCCTTCAGATAATTTTCCTTTACAAGTATAGACCAACTAGTAATAAATAATAAATAGATAAATAATGAAATAAATGTAAAGGTATAAGATTAATTTAATTTTACAAATTTTAATAATAATTACTTTGAAAATAATACGATTTTAATCTACCAAACGTTCATTATTGTTTTTGAGAATTCAGGAATTCAATTTAAATAAAAATGGGTTAACGATACCGGTGTTGAAGAAGTCAGAATGGAATCGAGAGCTCTCGGCAATTTACACACACACGGGGATTCAGGGGGGCCACTGGGTTGATTGGCGATGTAGCTCCGGTGGACTTCAGGTTCGGTCAGGGTGATCCTCGTAGTTGCATCAGTCCAGGAGGCAGGAGCGATGACGGAATATTCATTCCGAATAGATGGCCGAGGCCCGAGGGCTCTCAGCCCACACAAGCCTCTACCGCAGCCGCAGGGCGATGTTGTCTCTCGGGCCGCCAAATAAAAAGTCCCTCTCTCTGCCGCAGAACGATGTTGACCCGTTCGTGTCCAACGCACAAGTGTTCTGTCTCTCTTCGATCTAGCCACCAGCTACCCCCACTCCACTCCGTTCTCACCAATGCAGGTGTTCTTACAGAACATTCGAGAAGGGATGAAGAACCGTAGACAATGCCTTTGTAAGGTCACTGACTCTTTTTAGACCAAAGACCTCTTTTGTGCCTTAAAAGCTAAAATTCCCAACTCACACATACAAAAGTAAAAAAGGTTCTTACAAAAAATTGTTTTGAACATTGGACAAAAGAAAAATACTCTTAACAAAATTTGTTATCACTTAAAACATATTCGAAGAAAAATTATCTAAAAAAAAATCAATATAATAAAAAAAGAGAAAAAAAAATATAAATTAAATTAAATTAGTAAGATTACAATATCAATCAATATATCAGATCGGATATATTCTACAAATTCTTTTAAGTTATGTCAAATTAGGGGCAGGGAAACCCCCCCCTCCCTTATCTGGGGCTCACTAATGTTTCAAAGGAAAGCATACATTTGCAAATCTTTCAAATGGAATATAAAAAACTTTCTCCTCATAAAAGTCTACGTTTCAAAAAGACTCTTCGAACCCCCCCCTCCCCCCCCCCTAAAATTATTTTCTTTTATTTTTCAATTGATTTTAATAAAATTTAAAATTAGGCTTCATTAGGGAGTAACTAATTGAAAAATGGTATTTCAGACCTCAACAAATTCTATCGCCCCCACCCCCCTCCCTTATAATTTATTTTCCACTCGATTTTAATAAAATTTAAAATTAGACTTCTCTATGGTGTAAATAAATGAAAAATTATATTCCAGACTTCAGAAAATTCTATCGGTCCTACTCTGTTTTCCACTCGATTTTATATTAACCGAAATTAATTAAATACAAAATAGATACCAGGGTGGTTAATACCACAGGTTAAAACCGGTTTTAACCGTCTTCCATTTAAATCAATTTTGACCAATGGTTTTTAATGAAATAAATAAATTTCATATCGTATGCTTATATTTCGGGAAAATTACATAATTATATTACATAAAACCATGGGCGTAGCCACTAGCGTAACGTTTTTTAGCTGCCCCCCCCTCCGCAAACCTTTATTTCGGGCCCCATTATTAGACCATACAAAAAATATTTTTAAAATACCGTATATTCCTGAACTTTGAGGGCCCCGGGCTCTCTCAAAGAGAAATTTTCATTAAATTTTTTACTGGAGCTCTGAGGGCCCGGGCCCTCTCAAAGAGAAATTTTCATTATTTTTTACCGTTTTTATCGGCGCCCTGGGGGCCCCGAGCCCTCTCAAAGAGAAATTTTCATTATCTTTTTTTTTTATCTAAATTTTTCCTTTTTTATCGGAGCTACAGTTTTTTAGCCCGGCCCGGCCCGAGGGCCCCCCAAGGTCCGGGGGCCCCCGCATCGCGGGGTCTGCGGGGGCGTACGTTACGCCACTGGGCGCAGCCAGACATCTTGTTAGGGGGGCAACGCCTCGTTAGGGTGAGAGGAGGGGGTCAAAACTGACATTTGTCATTGAATTATTCATATCGTTGTTTTTTTAAACCTTATAAATTGCTTTTTTTGTTTAATTTTTTATCAAAATGCACAGAAGTAACTATTTTAAATGCTTTTTTAACCCTCAAAGATGATAAAAGGTATCGATATGTCCAAAAAATACAAATTATTGATAATATTGATTCCATAGCACACTTGGTATTAATATTTTGCCATTTGTTACAACGATGGATATGGTAATTTTTTTTTAACGAACAGTTAAAGCATTAGAAAAGCTTAGAACTTTAAAAATATTATGAAACCAAATTTTAACTTATTAAAGGTATTAATATTTTTCATAAAACTATTATATCTAATCGTTAATTTTTTTCTAAACATTATTTATATTCATTTTATTTCAGATTATTTTTATTAAGTCTGTGGGCTAGTAAATATCCAACTTGACATATTAAAATAAAATTAAATATTTTTTCAACACTAAAGTATGTAAATTAACCTGCTTCATGCCCCGGGCTTGTAGGTAGTTGGCCCACCTTCTATACCGAACCCGCGACGGGTTCGGAGCCCAGGCAGTCCGATGATTTTATTTAAGCCATTTGAATACCAAATGGTTTAAATAGAAATGCCTGGACCCCAATATAGATAGATCCATAAATAACGGTTATCGTCAAGTCTTATATAGCCATATTTAGATTTCTAACTCGATATATTTTTTTTTTTATTTGCCTTAGTTTCATAATAAATTTTTTTTAAAATAAAATTTTTTGTCAATTATATTATAAGGACATCGGCCAAAAAATGAATACTTTTGCGTATTATCCGTTTATTTGTAGATATTTCGATTCTAATAGTATAGAATCATCCTCAGTACAATCAACAGATGTTTTGCAAATCGTTAACTCCGGATAATACGCAAAAGTATTCATTTTTTGGCCAATGTCCTTATAATTATAATATAATTGATCATCCTTACGCAGCGGCGTAACCAGCCTTTGAGGGCGGGGGGGGGGGGGCGAAGCTCAACTAGGGGGCCGATTTTCCAGGGGGCTCCGCCCCCTGGACCCCCTTGCTCGCCTTCGGCGAGCAATTGCCCGCCTTCGCCGGGCAAATTTCTTGCATCCGGTAATTTTCTCAGCGAATTTGTTTATATTTACATATTTTTTAATGACACCTGTATGATTTTGTTTTGATTTTTCTTTGCTTTTACGAAAAATGTCGTTTTCTTCTGTGATTATTTCAAAAACTATTCAGTTTTCGGGAAAATATCAAAGAATAAAAACTTTTTAAAATAGAGTATTTTATTTCGACGGGCATGCAAATGAAATTTTATTTAAAAATTGCTAGACATTCGTTCATTCATTCACTAAATCTCGGGCGGGAATGGGCGGGTTTGAAAAAATTCCGGGCGGGCTCGGGCGGGCCTGAAGAATGGTAAAAGCCCTTTCATTTTGAGAAAATCGAAAAAAAGTGAAAAACTACATCAGTAAAATACTAGTACTTTTTGGACGATTTTAATTAAAAGCTTATTTTCACGGTCCCGGGGGGTGTTTAACTTAAATATAACATTTCAGTCTCATAGCTCAATTCCTTTATGCTTAAAAAAATTTTGAATTCCAAAAATTAAATATTAAGGCTTATACGAATCCTGAGTAAATCTCCACAGCCTTAAAACATCAAATTAAGGCTTATATATTGCAAAATAAAAAAAATTTTAATTATAAAGCCTCTATATACGTTATTTATTATTTTTGGAATTAAATTCATTTAAAATAGTAGAATTCAAGTTGTAATATAATTTTAAAAGAAAACAATCAGTTTTTTAAGACAATCGATGAAAAGAATATGATAAATTCACATTCGCTGGGCTATATTTTAGAGGCCGTAGGGCGCCTATGCCGGTTTCGGGGGGCGCCAAGGGCTCGATGCGCCTGGGGCGGGGGGGCTCGAGCCCCCCTCGCCCCCCCCCCTGGTTACGCCACTGTCCTTACGGCCATATACTAACAATAAAAATTTTTGTGTAGGTGTTATCTTATAAATGAGGGGAGGGGGTCATACGATTAAATATTCTTATGGGAGGGGTGGTAACATAAGTTTGGAAACCACTGCTTTTGAGCATAAAAATGTTATAGCCTTTTTTTCAAATACCTTGAATAAAACAAGAAACAGAAAATAGAGTAATGACTTGAATAATATTTGATAAAGAACATTCAAAGCATTTTTTCGATAAAAACAATAATTCGCCTATTTAATAAAATTTTGTTAGTAAAACATTTTCATTAGGTTATAAACATTTTATACATAAAAAAATTTACTAAAAAGACGAAGAGTCTAAACCTTTTGATGGACTTCTGGTCTTTTTAATTCCTAAATCAGCGAATATTCGGTCGGTTCCTAAAATTTATATAAAAATATTTTTACTTTCTCTTACCTCTATATATATTAATATATATAGAGAGAAAGTGTTGGATTCATGTCAAAAATTCTATATCGAGATTTTGACAGATATGCACGTTTTGAGGTCCCCTGAATCCAAAAAAGTGGACAGGGCAGGGCGTAAATATTAAAAAAAAAAAAAATAAACAAAATAAAATGATCTTCGCCCCCAACTGGATACGCTACTGGAAGCGTTGTAACATGAAGTTTTCGAAACCACTGAACTAAATACTGAATACAATTTGATTTCAAATATTTTTTCCTTTTTGAAATTATATTTTTAATATTTTACTGAATAGATGATGAGCTCCCGAATTGTTTTAGCGCCAATATGATAACAATAAATTGGCCTAATTAGTATATTGGGAACAATTTTTTTTTTTTTTTAATTTTTTTGTATATTTTTTAAGCCCTCTCTATTCGATTTTTGTCATTTATCTAACTATCTGTTTTTAAAATCGTATATTATAATTTTTCAAATATTAAAATTTTTCATATTATGAATATTTTTCACAAATAAAAGCGTTGTAAAAAAAAGTCAGTGCACAATATTCCAACTAGGGTTGGTCGAATCGATTTCGATTTTAATCGAAAATCGATTTTGAGCGTCGATTTTCGATTAAAATCGAAATCGATTCAGTGTTTTGAAAAAATCGATTTTTGACGGCCGATTTTCGATTTTCGAAGAAAGTGGTTTTCGCGACATGGTCCGTCTGTCTGTGTTCAATTTTAAGCTTGAAGGAATTGAGCTACGAGGTTGGAATTTTATATTTAAGTTAGATACCCCCCTGGAGCGAGAAAATAAGCTGTTAATTAAAATCGGCCAAAAAGTACTAGTACTTTACTGAGGTAGTTTTTCAGGTTTTTTTTGATTTTCTTAAAAATAGCCCCAACGATTTTGATTAAAATTCAAAGATCAATTATTTTCTAGATGCTCTTTATTTGAATTCAAATGTACCTTAAGCTTACTGTCGGAACCTAAATATATGTCGACTCAAAAATCTGGTGTGACAAGCACAGAACACAACTTTCGCTTACTGAAATTAAGAGAAAGTTGTACTGTGCGACGAGTCCCACCAGATTTTTAAAGAAATATAGAAGCTGATGTTTGGTTCTCTTGGTTTGTTAACAATGTGTTGGTCTTTAAAGAAGTTATAAAGACTGAATAAATTGATTTGGGCATCAGTAATGCAAAGTTCTATTTTTCTTGTTCTATAAACCACTTGAAAATCGTAAGCAGAACCTTAAAATCAACTTATGGGCATAGCAAAAAATTTTTTGTAAAAAAATCGAAAATCGATTAAAATCGAATTTTTTAAGGCAAAAATCGATTATTTGGTTTCGATTTTAAAAATCGAAAATCGATTCAGCGTCCGAATCTACCAACCCTAATTCCAACCAATAAAGTAACTTGGCGAACAACAAAACAATTCCTTTTGTATTCAAATTTTAAAGTATTTACTTTTTTTTTCAAATTTTAACATCATTGTTTTTATCAACTATTTTTTAAATGTCGTCATTAGTTGATGAATGCCTTTTAAACGTTCGCCTACTTATGTTTACATATTTATTGGTTTTTTGATAAGATTTTTTGATAAGAATTATCAGTTGTTGGTGCCAAGCATTCTAAAGGAGTCCTTGTTTTACTTATTATTCATTTTATTATTTATTTTAAAATATTTTAAATTAATTTCTATACTTTAATAAATAATAATAATAAATAATAGATTTTCCAAATAATCCTTTTGGGCAGGAAACCGGGTGCTCTCCCCTTGGGTCGGTAGTACACCCCCGCATTGTAGATATATAGTGGATCGAAGCTTCAAGTCTCTCCGATATCTTTAAATATAACTGATAGATGTTAAGATAATGATTAGGTATATTTTTGTATCTTTTTAGGAGTCTAAGTTCATTAACTTACACCTACCAGGTATATCAGAATTAAAACAACCTTTAACCATTCATGATTATTATCAATTGATTGATAGTTTAAATACATTTTTTACCTGCCTTCTAACATTTGTACTTTTGCCGAGGTTTTATGAATTTTAATAATTTAGCTTTCTTTTATTCTTGTGATGATTTAAATTAAAAAACGAAAAGGAAAATTTAAAATTTATTGAGCGTGTTTTGAAAATTGTTTTAAAAAATTTGACAAATATAAAATCATTTAATGCCAAGGTGTCTTTTTTTAGAATGAGAGGAGTAAACTATTTCTCTTAAATCCCAAATAGAAAATACATAGAGAGAAAAAAGGCTACTCTCCTTGCGATGAATAAATGGTTTATTATCACATAAACACAAAATAATAGACCTTTTATACTACTTGTTAAATATTTATTTTATGAATAAAGGACCCTTCATTAATTAATTTGTTCATATATATCTCAAAAGCCTTATTAGAAATATTTATCTTTGTGGCCTGCATTTTCAGTAACCGAGCCAAATTTCAGAAATAATATTTCATCTTTTTTGTTAACGACCCATGATGTAATATTCTGTGATAGCGTACGATTGGCCGGACGGCGCCACAAGTGCCTGATGTGCTGGAGAGAGAAGTCTTCAACTTAGTCAACCAAACCAATATTTTAAAAATAAATAAATTATCTTTTTTTAATGCAACTGAAAAGGGATAAACTACTTTTAAAGACGGCTACACACGTAACTGCAAACTTGACAAGCATGCATGTGCCATCTCTATCTTTTTGTACAAGCATGCACAAATTTCCTTCGGCACCACACGGCACAAGCATGCTTGTGCAAGCCACAGCGAATGCCGAAAATTAACCTAAAACAAAGCGGAACAAAAGGTTATTTATTCGAAGTTAAGAAGAAATACTGTACTCACTTGCTTTAAACAGAGGCACAATACACAATATTTAATTTGAAATTTTAAATGAATTAATAGTATTATTATATTAAATAAATATCAAATGTCAAGACGTCTATAAAATGGCGGATAGTTTTGCTTGCGCAAATATGCTTGTGTATGATTAAAATTCAATCGAGCATTAAGGGGCTTGCGCAATTAAAATGCTTGCGCAAAATTTCTTACAAGCATTACAGTTTGCTTTTACAAAAAGATTACACGCTTGTCAAGTTTGCAGTTACGTGTGTAGTCGCCGTAAGATAACAATTCCGACGGCTAAGCATTTTGGTTGCCTAAGCTCAAGGCGCTTTCGAGCACATCTGGCACTTGTGACGACGATTGTAGTCAACATTAATGTTAATTTACTTAGCTCACTGACCTCGTGTTGGCCACCCCTGATCTAGACTATATTCCAAAGAAACAAAAATAAGCTTTTTCATGTTTTTTCATTAAAATCTTTTTTGGTTGCTAATTATCCAGTTATATAACTAAACCACATCTCTTCACTTTTTGAGTTTGGAAATTTTTTAACTTTAAATATATAAACTTTGAATAATTTGATCTCGCGGTTTTTTTTTTTTTTTTTTTTTTTGAAATAAGACAAAAATCAATTTGAATGCTAACTTTTTTTATTTTCTTATATAATTTAAATGTTATTTAAGATCCTAGAAGAAATGAACAGACAATAAATATTTTTTTATCCAGCTCTATTTCAAATGATTTGCAAATTTTTCTGCTTCTCTAACATGATTCAACTTAAAAAAAAGACAGTTTCTAATGAATATAGTCTTTCATTTTTTTAAAATAGTTAATGAGATGTCATTAAACTTTTGAGTAAAGATGTCTCTTTCATCTGATAATAATCATAGTAAAATTAATGCCCTATATTTAATAAGAAAAAAATATTAATTGGTCTCTCTTGCGTCTGTGGATGCGTTGATTATTATTCAAAATACCAAAAAAACTCGATTTTTATGAATTATATAATTTTCGATTTTTATAATATTTATATTTTCTCTTACCTATATGTCGTATATATTGATACATATATATGTAGAGAGAAAGTATTGCTTTCATGTCAAAAATTCGATTCAAAAATTTTGGGGGGTATACATTTTTTGGGTGCCCTAGTTCCAAAAAGGGTTTTGCGGCCTGGTCTCTCTGTGTGTGTGTGTGTGTCTCTGTGTGTGAAAACACAACACTAAAAGGAAAAAGGGAGGGGGGATAAAATATTTTATTTTTTTATATATTTTATGAAAGAAAAAACATAACATTCCATAAAAAAAAAAATGTCCCCTCCCCCCATTTTTTTAATTTTTTTCCTTTTTTTCCTCTTTTCCTTCCCACACACACACACTTTTTCCTTTTTTCGCCCTCTCAGCTTTTTAGATACTTGTATTTAGTAATACTAGCCAAATGGCTTAAATAAAATAATCGGACTGCATGGGATCCGAACCCGCGACCCTTGATATAGAAGGCCAGCACGCTACCAACTACACCACTGCCCGAGGGCTAGCTAGGATTCAAAATGTAAAATTTATAAACATGGGAAAATATTTGTATTTTGTTACCAAGGCAACCATTTCTCCTATCTTTCCAATGAAATCCAAGAGTAAAATAGATCTTTAAAAGATTTCAAGGATAAAATGAGAAGATACATTTTAAAGAGCATCTAAAAACTAATTGATTTATGAATTTTAATCAAAATCGTCAGTGTAAATTTTGAGAAAATCGGAAAAACAATGAAAAAGTACATCAGTAAAGTACTAGTAATTTTCGGCCAATTTTATTTAAAAGCTTATTATCACGCTCCAGGGGGGTATTTAACTTAATATATAAAATTTCAACCTCGTAGCTCAATTCCTTTATGCTTAAAAACACACAGACAGGGGCCGGAACTACGTGTTTTTTTTGGGGGGGGGGGGAAATTTTTTTTTTTCCCCCCCCCTCCAAATTTTATACGATACCATTTTGGCGAAAACCACTTTTTTGCCGATTCAGGGGACCTCAAAACGTGTATATCCATCAAAATCTCGACATCGAAATTTTGACATGAATCCAATACTTTCTCTCTATAGGCTATTTTAACATATATAGGTAAGAGAAAGTAAAAAAATCTACCTTTTCTATAAAGACATTCACACCTATTCAAATTTTTCATCTCTATTTATTCTTTTGTTCCAAAAAAATTGCTCTGGTTGTCATTAAAATAATCTTTGATTGCAACCTCCTTATTTTCTCTCGCATAATTTTTTTTTTTTTTTTTAATAAATAGTTAGTTCTTCCTCTTTTCTTTTTTGTGTGTTTTCCTTCAGGCAAATTTTTTAATTTGTTCACAAACCTGTTCTTAGAGAGGTTCATTTAATTATTGTTATTATTTTCTGCATATGCAAAATTAGATCCTCCTCTTTTTCTTTTTCTTTCTCTCTCTAACTCTAATTCTAATTGGAAAAAAGAATGAGAAATATCTTTTTAGAATTTAATGTTCTCTAGATTAAAAGAATTTGACATCTAATTTATTTTATTAATTTCACTTGAATTTTGATTTATTTTCTAAGTGAAATCTTATAATTAATCAATTATTAATTAAAAACTAATTTGTTGGATTTTTTTCTCTACATCTATAATTATCTTCTCCTTATTACTTCTTCCTGTTATTTTTCTATTGGATCTTTTGAAATTTTAAATACAAATATTAAACAATAGAGTTGAGAGGCCTTGTTCAGTTCATACAAAAAACAAAATATTTATTTATTTCTTCTCCTCAGACTACAGGTTTCGATTGCTGTGCCGGATGTCTTCCTCTGTGAGAGGAGAGAAATTTGTAGATGCATTACAAAGAAATTAAAAACCAAAATATTGTAAAAAACTAACATAATTGTCTGATAAAGTATCTGCATCTACAAATCTCCAGACTGTTCTTACTGAGGAAGACCCGCGGCAGAACGGTCGAAACCAGGTCTGAGGAAAAATAATATTGTACTGGACTGAACATGGTTAAAATAAAAATTAAAATATTATTATGAACCTAACAGCCTTCGGTAATTGAAAGTTGTGTACTCTACTTGTCACACCAGATTTTTTTGTGTGGAGATATATTCAATTTCCCATAGCATCTTAGTTTTTAATTTTGACCACTTGCATTTCATAAGTAAAAAGTAAAAAAGTCAATTAATTCAAAATTTTCATAGGCTCAATGTATTTTAAATGTTGACGGCTTGAAATAAACTATAGTTATTTTTCAAAATTTTAATTTTTTTATATTTGGATATTTTATACACAATAGACCAGTGGTTTCCAAACTTTATGTTACAATGCCTCCCTTAAAAATATTCAATCGTATTACGCCTTCCCCCCTAATTTTTATACAAAAACACAAATTTTTAATGCTAAAAATATGAATTTGTATAAAAATATTTTTGTTTTATTTTTACTTATTTATTATTTTATTTATAAAACTAGCAATCATTTGAAAAATTACTTGCTCTGGCTAATAATCGCCCCTCCCCTTAGACTAGTCCGCGTCTCCCTAGGGAGGCGCGCCTCACAGTTTGGAAAACGCTGCAATAGACGATCCTAAATAAATACAAAATTTCATTAAGAATTGGAAAAAAATTTTAAACCAAATAGAGTCAGTGTTAAAAATTTCCCCTTTTGAATAGAAATTTACATTTAAATCCCCATAGGGATACAGGCTCTATGGAAAGAAGAGCCGGAAAATGAATTTGAAAAACAGTTTTTACAGAAGCGTAACTACAGTAACTACAGTATTACCCTTAAGTTTTTTTTTTCTCATTCAACAATTCCGCGAGAAATATGCAAATGATTTAACCCTAAATGAATTTCTATTTTTTTTTTAACACTCACACTTTTATCCCATTCACACACACATACACACAGTCTTTTCGGCAACTTAGGCCATATAAGACTTTTACGATATCCGTTATTATGAAAATATATGAATTAGGGTCCAGGCATTCTTATTTAAGCTATTTGGTATCCAAATGGCTTAAATAAAATCATCGGACTGCCTGGGGTCCGAACCCGCGACTTTTGGTATACGAGGTTAGCACGCTAACCCCTACACCAAGCCCCGAGGGCTAATTTCTATTTAATAATTCATTAACGATTCAGGTTTGAGGTAAACCACTGAAAGGAGCCATGGACTAAATATGATTGAGAAACACTCGTCTGGTTTCTAACACTTGATGAAAGCAATAGATAATAAATAAATATTTAATTATATATGAATATTATAACAGTTTAGTGATAATTTAATGGACAAAAATTGTATCTCCTTTAATTCTTATTAATCATAAATATTAGTGAGTGAGAATTTATAATAGAATTTTATATTAATAACAGACGCAACCCGCCTTCGGCGGGGCACCCTAGCCAGGGGGCTGCCCCCTGGACCCCCCTTGCTCGCCTTCATTGAAAATTGTGGATTTCTATAAAACATATACATATATACATACCGGTACATACAAACATTTTTCCCAATTCATTTTTATAATATATAGATAATATTTTAACGGTTATATTATTCATGAACTTAAGATTTTTTGTGAATCATATCCTTTCCGGGACTCTCCCGATACACAGACAAAAAATTTACGCGATATTTTAGAATTCAAAATGTAAATAAATAAAAAAAATCGTAAACATGGGCCTAAATATATTATATTTTGTTACCATGGCAACTATTTCTCCTAATTTTTATTTTTTTCTATTTTAACGGTTAATTACTCATTAACTTATTGTTATTTGTGAAACATAACCTGCCCGGGATTCTCACAAACATACACAGAAAATTTCATCATAATTGGTTCAGTCGTTTAGGAGGAGTTCAGCACATACACACGTACAGAAGAATTATATATATAAAGATGAATTCACATTTCAAAATATGATTCTTACTTTGACTCTAGCTATAGTACGCGAATCCCTTGGTGTGTTTTGAGCAGAAGCAACCAAATCAGAGTCACATAGACCAGTCATTGATTGATTTCCCATTTTCCAACAAAACCCTACCGCCTGCACGAAATCGGTCGATACAGCGACATTCTATAAGTATGGGAAAATATTTATATTTTGTTACCATGGCAACCATTTCTCCTATTTTCTATGAAATACAATATTTGTAAAGTGGTCTTCAGAAGCATTTAATCGCAAAACTGAGAATATACATTTTAAAGAGCATCTAAAAAATAATTGATAAATTTTGAATTTATAATAAAAATGTTTCGTTGGAGCAAATTTTGAGAAAATGAAAAAACTGAAAAAGTACATCAGTAAAGTACTAGTACTCTTTGGCCGATTTCCCGTTGGAATTAAAAGCTTAATTTTTCCGGTCCAGGGGGTGTTTAACTTAAATATAAAATTTCAGCCTCATAGCTCAATCTCCTTCATGCTTAAAATTGAACACACACACACCCACCCACACACACACCCACCCACCCACCCACACACACAGACAGACAGACCATGTCGCGAAAACCACTTTTTGGATTCAGGGGACCTCAAAACGTGAAGATCCATCAAAATCTCGACATCGAATTTTTGACATGAATCCAATACCTTCTCTCTATATATATATTACATATATACATAGGTAAGAGAAAGTAAAAAATCTAAATTGATTTTCATCTAATTCATAAACAAAAAAAAAAATCCCCATAAGGATTTAACATTTTGGCTCTATGGAAGGAAGAGCTGGAAAATGAATTTGAAAAATCTGAAATACTACATCAGTGAAGCGTGCTTCAAACTGAACTCAGGGCAAAATGAGAATATACATTTTAAAGAGGATCTAAAAAATAATTCATTTATGAATTTTAATCAAAATCGTTAGAGCTAATTTTTAGAAAATCAAAAAAAAACTCAAAAAATACATAAGTAAAGTACTAGTACTCTTTGGTCGATTTTGTTCAAAAGCTTATTTTGAGTGTCCGGGAGAGTACCTAAGTTAAATATAAAATCTCAATCAAGTAGCTCAATTCCTTCATGCTTAAAATCGTTACACCCAGACAGACCAATTTGCGGGACATATTTTTTTGGACTCGACATCGAATTTTTGACATAAATCCAATACTTTTTCTCTCTATATATTTCATATATAGGTAAGAGAAAGTAAAAAAAATTAAAGAAAAATGGAATAAACAAAACAGAAGCAAACGGAACGCAAAAGAGAAAAATCTGTTGCTGCTGCTGCTGCAACACATGCTCTCTTTCTCTCTCTTTCTCATTCTTTATCGCTATATTTCCTTCTCACTCAGATATGCAGAGATATATACAAAGACAAGATGAACGAAAAAGAAAGAGAGAGAGAGAGGTCGACGAACCCAAACAAAGAGAGGCAACCCTGCTTGCCTGCCAATGCTCTGACTCTTTCTCTCTCATTTCTTTTTCCCTCTATCTCTCTCGCTCTCTCTCTGGATCGATACAGACCACAACATTACAGCCTGTCTAACAAGCACTCGATACCAAAACATTGACACGTGGCAGATGCAGCAGCAGACACTTGTTAAAAGGAAGGAATCAATATCTGTTTTTCTTTTTTTCCCATATAAAAAATAAATTGTTTAATTAATCCTTAATGAAAAAAAAACCTGTTTCTTTTAATTTTGATTTTACAGCAAAAGGGAAAATTAAAAAAATCTGGTGTGAGTCTCACAGCACACAACTTTCTCCTCTTACCTCTCGATTTCAAACAATTTTCACCAAAAATATTACTAATATACTTTTTAAAGAACATCTAAAAAATAGTTGAATTATGAATTTTAATCAAAATCATTTTGAGTAAATCGAACAAAACTGAAAAATTACTTCAGTAAAGTTTAGTATTTTTACTCGTAGCTCATTTCCTTCATGCTTACAATCGCTACAAACAGACAGACCATTAGACGAATTTGCAAATACCACTTTTTTGGACTCGGGAAGACCTCAAAACCTAAATTTCCATCAAAATCTCGACATCGAATTTTTGACATGATCGCAATACCTCCTTACTATATATTACATACCAGGTCATTCAATAAGTCCGTAGGATGACATATAGATGGCGTTACTAGAATTTTTTCCATATGATTTTTATTTAGTACTAACCTTCAAACATACGTGTATAAATTTGACAGCAATCTAACTATTGATTCGTGAGTTATAGAATTTTATGTGAAGCAACTTTTGTTATTGGGAAAAAAAATGGAAAAAAGTGAATTTCGAGTTTTAATAAAGCATTGCTTCGAATTGCTTACCCACCCACCATATTCTCCAGATTTAGCCCCCAGCGACTTTTTCCTGTTTTCAGATCTCAAGAGAATGCTTGCTGGGAAGAAATTTAAGTCTAATGATGGAGTAATCGCTGAAACTGATGCCTATTTTGACGAGAAAGATAAATCGTACTATAAAAGTGGTATCGAAAAGTTGGAAAATCGCTATACTAGTTTTTATCGCCAACTATGTTGAATAATAAAATCGAGTTTTGTCAGAAATTTTGTTTTTTTTTCTTACTTATCCTACGGACTTATTGAATGACCTGTTATATAGGTAAGAGAAAGTAAAAATTTGTTTTGAAGCTTTTTTAGGAGCCGTAAAATTGTTTTTTTTATTACAGATCAATTTATTTAGACACCCTATACATTAAGTTCACTTACGTACGTAGGTAGAGATGTGGGTTTTATAGTTATTTCAACTATAAATCGCCCCCTCCTTATTCTTTTTGCTCATCTTAAGTATTCCCCTTGTATTACTAAGCACAACTTTCACGTAGGAACATTTTTTTTTAACTATCTACGTGATTTTAAACAAGAATATCAGTGATTACAATAATGTTAACATGGCCACCTGTTTATTTACTTACAAAGAATATATTTCACTTCCTAAAAGATATCCGTCTCTGTTGCAATAAATTCCTTTTTAATGACTAAAATCGTTCTAAGAAAGAGTAAAGGGTAACTAACCAACATACAGGTGTTCTTGTCTCCTAAACAGCTGCAGAATGCATTTCGAAATTAATGAATCCCTTGAGAGAGTTGAGAAAAAAAGAGCAAGTTTAGGAAGCAATTTATTTATCTAATTTCTCTAATTAAACTCGCGGCCATTTTGAAAATCTACTAAAAGGACATTTTTATTCTTGTAAACGATGTTAATTTAATTAAGTAAAATTATTGGCCTTGGTGTAGTGGTTAGCATGCTGGCCATTTGTCTACTAAGGGTCGCGGGTTCGCATCGCGCCCCCAAGCCACAAAAATTTATTTAAATTGAATTGGTTAATCAATTTAAATAAATAGGGACGGGCCCAAAATAGCCACAGTTGCCGAAAAAGACCTAAAATGAAAAAAGTAAAATTATTAGGTGAATTTAAATAATATATAAAGTAAAATACTATAAGTGGAAAATGGAACAAAAATAAAACTACGCTGTATTCAAAAACTTCTACCCAAAATTCATATTCAGGGTAAGAAAACGGTTTGCTATTTGTTAATTGGACCCTGTTATGCAATAGTGTGTTAAAGACCAAAAAATTCAAAATTGAGTTAAGCACGGAATATTGTTTCAAATGCTTTAATTAATAGAATTTTTTATGAAATATGTCCTAAAAATATGGGGATTGACTTCCCCGAGACTTTCTCGTATATTCTTTTGGAATTACGTCTGGGGTGTGTGTGAACACGATTGCTTAAAAACCAAAGCAGCTAGATCGATGAAATTTGGTATATGCTCCTTACACTAAAATTGTAGATTTCTATCAACTTTTGGAGTAAATACGTCACTTGGAAGTAGTACTTTACTTAAAAAGTTTTTTCAAAATTTCGAAATTTTCAATTTTTTTGTTATATTATGATAAAATACTCTATTTTAAAAAGCTTTTATTCTTTGACATTTTTACGAAAACTGAATAGTTTTTGAAATAATCACAGAAGAAATAGAAAATATTCGTTAATTTTGATAAAAAATCAAAACAAAATCATACAGGTGTCATTAAAAAAAGGATAAATATAAACAAATTCATTTGTTTCACAAATTCATTTGTTTATATTTACCCTTTTTTTAATGACACCTGTATGATTTTGTTTTGATTTTTTATCAAAATTAACGAATATTTTCTATTTCTTCTGTGATTATTTCAAAAACTATTCAGTTTTCGTAAAAATGTCAAAGAATAAAAGCTTTTTAAAATAGAGTATTTTATCATAATATAACAAAAAAAATTGAAAATTTCAAAATTTTTGAAAAAACTTTTTAAGTAAAGTACTACTTCCAAGTGACGTATTTACTCCAAAAGTTGATAGAAATCTACAATTTTAGTGTAAGGAGCATATACCAAATTTCATCGATCTAGCTGCTTTGGTTTTTAAGCAATCGTGTTCACACACACACACACACACACACACACACACACACACACACACACACACACACACACACACACACACACATAATGCCAAAAATGGTTTTTTTGGACTCAGGGAGGTCTAAAACGTGGAGAAACATCAAAATCTCGAAGTCGAATTTTTTTACGATTACATAACTTTCTCTATACGAGAAAGTAAAAATTTATATTTAATGTTACTTGCACAATTGTAAAAAAAATTATATATAATCCTATGAAAACAAAAAACGTTAATGTTGATTTTCTCAAAACTCGATGTTTGGTCTTTGACACACCATTGCATAACAGGGTCCAATTAATATATAGAAAATAATGCCTTCTTGTCAAAAATTCGACGTGGGAAATACAGGTTTTTACCATGTGATTCCAAAAAGAGTGAGTCTCGCAAAATAATTTGACGATCTATGTATATGTCCAAAATAAAGCATTAAGAAAATCAGCTACGAGGTTAAAATTTTATTTTATTTCAAGCGCAAAAACAAAATCGGCCCAAGAGGTTCTACTTTTACTTTCTCTTAGCCTATATATGAAATATATAGGAGAGAAAGTATTGCGATCATGTCAAAAATTCGATGTCCAGATTTTGATGGATATACATGTTTTGAGGTCCCCTGATTCCAAAAAAGTGGGTCCCGCAAATTGGTCTGTGTGTGTGTATGTATGTGTGTGTGTGTGTGTGTGTGTCTGTATGTGTGGACAGATTTTTAGCATGAAGGAATTGAGCTACCGGATTGAAATTTTATATTTAACTTAGGTACCTTCCCACACGCTCAAAATAAGCTTTTGAACAAAATCGGCCAAAAAGTACTAGTACTTTACTGATGTACTTTTTCAGTTTTTTTCGATTTTCTCAAAATTCCCTCCAAGGATTTTTTTTAAAATTCATAAATGAACTATTTTTTAGATGCTCTTTAAAATGTATATTCTCATTTTGCCGTTGAAATCTTCTGAAGACCACTTTACTCTTGTTCTTCATAGGAAAGATAGAAATGGTTGCCATGGTAACGGAATTTAAATCTTTTTCTTTTTATTAGATTAAAAATCAATTATTATTTAAATTCCCATTTATTTTAAATTTATTTGTGTCTTTAATTGTTTCAAAGAAAACATATATGTCTCTCTCTCACTTGCAAACATTATCGTCTCTCTCTACTCTTTTTAAATTCCCTTTCCACCTCATCTTCGCATAGGAACAATGTTAATTTCCTATAGGGATTTGTATGTTAATTTCGATTCAAAAGGGGGTCCCCTTTGGAACTTTTTAGGCATTTAAAATTTTTTTTTCCAATTCTTATGAAATTTTGTATTTATTTACGATTCTATATTGTGTATAAAATGTCCAAATATGAGATTAAAATTTTGACAAATAACCATAGTTTATTTGAAGCAGTCAACAATTAAAATGCAAGTTTGAAACTAAGGTGCTATCGGAAACTAAATATATCTCGACACAAAAAATCTGGTGTGACCAGCACAGTGCGCAACTTTCTCTTACCGAAGGGTAAGAGAAAGTTGTGTGCTGTGCGCCAGTCACACCAGATTTTTTCAGTTATTTTCGAAATTCACAAAATTCGCTCTTACTTTGATTAAAATGTATAGGTCATTTATTTTTTACATACCCTTTAAAATGTATATTCTCATTTTTTTCCCCCGAAATTGTTTGAAGTACAGCGAGGGTCAATATTAAGTTCCACCCATGCGTTTTCAGCTTTTGATTATTTCATTGAATTTAAAAAAATATATATTTTTTTAATGGGAACTTTCAAGGTTCAAACCTAGAAAATTTCCAATAAAGATTTTCATTTTCTTTTATAAAAACAATGAACACAAGTAGAAAACGCATGGGTGGGGCTTAATATTGTCCCTCACTGTACACATTACTTGATAGGTGAAATAATTGAAACAAAATATATTTTTCTATTTTTATATAATTTACATCATGAATTATAATGTACTGTATATATATATGGACACGAAAAATCTTGTGTGACAAGCATAGAACACAACTTTCAATTATCGATGGAAATAGAAAGTTGCGTGCTGTGCTATCATTCACACCAGGTTTTTAATTATTATTTTTTTTTTCGAAATTCTAATTTTTTTTTAATCCAGCCAATCAAAAACACAAGACAAAATATTTACGATAAACACAAAACATTTTTTTTTTTTTGACTCAAAATCAATTGATAATAATAAAAATAATTCCAAAAGAATAATAAAATAAGAACTTATTACAAATAAACAATGGATACTTATTTTATGAAGTGTTAAAGTTTTCTACTGCTAATTTGACGTGACCTGAGAGAGCAAATGAAAGAGTGGTGGGGAGAAGAAGGAGAAGGGAATTAGTAGTTAGCCTTGCACGTGGTTGCCTTCCCCCACTCCGTGCTTCTCTCTCTCTTTTTTTTTTGCCCCACCCCGCGATGGCCTTCAGCTGCTCACTATGCCGGCCGGCGAAATAACATTGCTAATGTCAGATACATAAATATGACGTCATTAATTAAAAAACTCTTTGTTTTGAAATCAATATTACATTTTAATAATTAAAAAAAAAAAACAACCAATTTAACGATCACCAACCAACCGGTCTTTTAAGATTAGGTCAATTTTTAATAAATAAAAAATTAATTTCTCTTCCTAGATAAAATTTCGCTAAAACCGAACCCCAGGTCTATTTCTTTTTTTTTTTTTTTTTAGCGGGGAGTTGAATTAATTTTGGGCCAATCATCTCTCTAAACTCAATCCCTACTCCTTGAAGTATCAGAAATTAATATTATAAAGCTAACGAAATTTTGAATTTATAAAATATTTTCAATCTTTTGAATGTTATTGGCAGGTCCCCCCCCTCCACTCTTTTTTACGCCTTTGTAATTAGGCCCCCATAACTTTGATATTGCAGAACAAAGAAACAAACAATCATTATTTGCATCTAATATTCCCTAACCCTTCCCCCTATCTAACCACTTATTTATTCCTAAGGATATGCAAATAAATTAAGGTGTATATTTATAAATGAATACAAAAAAGAGAGAAATTTAGGCTTGGTTGACGTCCTTGGCTAGGATCCAATGGAGAGAGAAAGAGAGAGACAGTAGAGCTCTCTAGTGATAAATAGCTCAACTTGCCAAACCCAGCCCAAGTCCCGTTTTAATCGAACAAAGAATGTCTACTTATTGGACTAAATTTAATTTATTAATTTCCTATAATAACCGAATAAAAAAATACTCAGCTATGATTACCATTTCACCTAAAAAGTAATTTAATATTAATTGCGCTCTTCTCATTTTGTTTATCGAGTGGCGTAATTAGAAAGAGCCCCCACTCTTTATTTAAAAAATATTAAAATATCTATTATTTAATTTAAAAAAAAATGTGACTAGTCGCACAGCAGATTTTGTTGAGTCGAGATATATTTAGTTACCCATAGTTCCAAACTTGCGTTTTTAATGTTGACTACTTGAAATAAACTAAGGCTATTTTTCAAAATTTTAATCTCATATTATTTATTTGGCAAATATTACGAATTGGCTACGCAATCCATCCTCAGTGCATCAAATTAGACTGGAGGGTGTTATAAATTGTAAAAAAATTGCAATGAAAAGCCTTTCTTAAAATTACAGAGACGTTTTTATCGGGAGAAAAATTACATCTGTAACTATATGATATATTAGATTACAATGCCTTTTGAAAAAAAAATAATTTTTCACAGTGACCCGCTTGGCGAGCGCAAGTTACATTACTCTTAATGTGGAAAGCAACCGCTGGTGTATTTTCTCCATAGCCTTTTTGGATATTTTATACAGATTAGAGAATCCTAAATAAATACAAAGTTTTATAAGAATTGGAAAAAATTTTTTTAAATATGTAAAAGTTCCAAACCCCCTTTTGAATTGAAATTAACATTCAAATCCCCATAGGGATTTAACTTTGGCTCTTCGGAAGGAAGAGCCGGAAAATAAATTTTAAAAATCTGAAATACTACATCAGTAAAGTGTACTTAAAACAATTTTCATGAAAAATTTCACTGACATACTTTTTAAAGAGCATCTAAAAAATAATTGATTTTTGAATTTTAATCAAAATTGTTAGAGCGAATTTTGAGAAAATCTAAAAAAACTCAAAAAGTACTTCAGTAAAGTACTAGTACTCTTTGGTCGATTTTGTTCCAATGCTTATTTTCACACCTCAGGGGGATGCCTAACTCAATATAAATTTAACCTCGTGTATATAGATAAGAGAAAGTAATATATGGACCGTTTATTTTGAAAGTGGTGCAAGTCCATTTTTTAAAAAAATGAGATATCACATAATTTATGCTAAAATTAATGTAAATTTTCTATGTATAAATATCTAGTGGTACATTTCTTAAAAAATTCCCATGTTTTGTACAATTGAAAATAGATTTTTTAATAAACAAATATGTTAACCTTTCATTTTCTCGAAACAATAAGAAATGGACTTACACCACTTTCAAAATAAACGGTCCATATGTTCTCCGCATTAGGAATAATAAGTGATCAACAATCTCAACCCCTGTTACCGCTAATATTATAATTTTCAATTAATTAATTTAAATCAACAATATTTCACTTAATTAATAATATTTTTCTTTTTTAGAGTATGCGATATTATAAATGTCTTTGGCCTGGTTGTGGGAGAACTACTCTGTCATGTTCAGATATTGAAATGCACGTACGAGATGCTCATTTTGGGTAGGTCTTAAGATTTGTCTTTTTTTTTGTTGTTTTCATATTGATAAATAAATCAAATTTTTTTTTTTTTTGATTTTCAGTAATGAATTTAAATTGGCACCCCACGAAGAAGAATTTTATTATACTGAAGTGATGGCAGATGAAATGACTTCATCCCCTCCTACATTAAGTCATCGAGATATGGCACGTCCTCCTTATGAAGGTATTTTATTTAAATCACGCGCCTGATTTAGGCAACCAAATTAACTTCTTTGTTTGGCTAGTTGCCTACCTTCTAGTTGAAACTTTGAAAATATAGTATATGGTAAATGGTGAAATAATTTTAAATTTGAAAAGGTAAAATAAAATCATCTGTACCAGATTTTACGTTTACCTTTTCGGTCATTTAAATTATTTCACTATACACCAAATGCTGTACCATATACTTACGGCTAAAGCTATCAGGTGGGAACTTAATTGTGGCGCTCACTGTACATGATAAAACATCAAACTGTTTTAACTTAAAAATATTTTTTTGGAAATGACACGTTAAAGGTTGCCGATCCCTATTGTGGATGTAGACTATTGATTATTGCATAAAAAAATTCCATCTCATCACATCATTATTTTTTAATATGCCAAAATCTAGCTAATAATATAACATTATATTAAAAAAAAAAATAATAATTAGAATAAAATCATTTTTCATCAAACTATTCGATTTCATGGGTCATTAATGAGAGGGAGATATTTTCATTATACAGCTATCATTTGTTTCAATTAATCTTAATTAGATTTAACGCTTTCCATATTTTTTTTTAAATTTAATATTTGTATTTTAATTTTCAGATCCCGAGTACATAAAACAAATAAATAAAAACTATAATATGGCAAAACCTATAACGATCTCTACGCCACCAACAAATGGTTCTTCAGATGTGGTAATTTTTTATTCAATATTTAAAAAAAAAATTTTTTTAATTAAAATTTAACACAATTTGTATTTTAAAACAATACAGGCTATTCAATTAAAAGAACCTCCTCTACCAATTTAGTATTAAAAAAAATTTGTTTTCTATTTTTCAGGAAACATCGGCTTTCTTAATATTAACCATATTTTTCTTTTATTCTTTAAATCAGCCATTCTCAACCTATGAAGTTCGAAGAGAAATTTCACAAATATAAAATCTCGAATGGATTATTGACTTTTCTAATTATTATTATTATTATACTATGGAAGAACCATGATTTAAAGTACTATAAGGTAAAATTTACAAAAGGTAGAAATATTTTTGAACTAATTCATTTAATGGGGAGAGAGGATTTGGTCGTTACAAATTAACATTTAAAAAAAAAGGATGCAAATACAAAAAAGGTTGAGAAACACTGCTTTAAAAAATAAAATATTGAGGCTCTTCCTAATTCCAAACTTTGGACAAAAAATGTTGTAAAAAAATTTGGTGTTGGCTCTGTTTTTTACACAGCCGGTGGCCTTTTAACGTGACAACGTCTATTGCCAGATTTCAAACGATTTTTACTTTCTCTTACATATATGGACCGTTTATTTTGAAAGTAGTATAAGTCCATTTTCTATTGTTTCGAGAAATTGAAAGGTTAACATATCTGTTTATTAAAAAATCTATGAACCGACCAATTTAAATTGTACAAAAAATGTGAATTTTTTAAGAAATTTACCACTAACTAATTATACATAGAAAATTTACATTAATTTAAGCATAAATTATGTGATATCTCATTTTTTTTAAAAATGGCGATTGATTTTAGGATTTTTCAGAATTTAGAATAAATTATTTCAATAAGATTTTCAAACAGGAATTTAAGTAAAAGACAAATTGAAATTTAGTATGATTAGCCGTTCGGAATATATAATGGTTTAAACCTTCAAATAAGAATTTGCCGCCTTCATGCGGTAAAATGACGTCATATCTAAAAAAAAAACATCCGGGGGGGTGGGGTATTTAACCAATTTTTCTAACAATATATTTAGATTAAATGTAGCTTTTATGATCAAATAGATATGCATTGCTGAAAAAGGACAATTTTTTGATAGTTTTTTGCATACAAAAATGAGGTTTTTCGAGAAAAAAAATTGATTTTAGAGTTAATTAATCGCTAAAGAATCATTCTTTCTAAAAGTATATTCAAAATAATTATACCTCTTAAGACTGAGGAGTTATTCGAGCCGATAACGAGCAATTTTTCATGTGTTTTTATATAACTTTTTCTTACATGCTTCTCTAACTGACCCCTATACTTTCATTGTAAGACGTTGTCTCGTCAAAAAAACCTTTTTTTCGATTAATTTTGATCTTTGCTGAATGGTCCAAATTTTTGACTTCTTTTCTTTGCTGCATTTTCTTTTATATACAAGTTTTTAGAGAAAAAAATTAATAACAAACTTACTATTTGGAAGTTTATTTTTCTAAAAAACAATTTGAATATTTTTTTTTAATTTCTCCCTACTTTTCATTGAGGAAAATACTCCACAGTTTGGAAAACACTCACCTTTACCCTAACCAACACTTTATAATTTATTTTTTATTTTTTTTTTTAAATTATAAAATATTTTTTCATTTTCTTTTTACTTTTTTCTTTTAGAACTATTTTGTGACTTCGTTTGTGAAAGAGCCAAACAGTCCAACGCGGAAATTTCGTGGTGAAACGAAAAAATGCAGGAAAGTTTATGGAATGGAAAATAAAGACATGTGGTGTACTCAGTGCAAGTGGAAGAAAGCGTGTACTCGATTTGGGGATTAAAATCTAATCCTTTTTTTTAGAGCCTAAGACAAACATAGACTTTTATATACGTATATATATATATATATATATGATTTATTATTATTATTAATTTAATTATTTAACTTTTTACATACGATACGATCTTATGCCATTTTTATTCATCATTTTTTCCCCTTTATTTTAAATCATAGATTTTAGAAATTGTTTTTTTTTTTTATATGTGTTCTTATAAGCAATATTTAGTACTATATATAAAATTATCTGTTTTATAAAAGAGAAAATTTAAGATATTCTATTTGTTATTAATATTATTATCATTATTATTATTATTATTATTACAATTTATTAATAGATTTTATCAATTATTTGCATGTATTATAAATATTTATCATGTTTTATATTATTATCGAAATTTATTAGATGAAAAAATGATGAAGACGAAAGAGTGAGAAAATAATTTTTAATTATAAATAACAATAATAATAATATTTCTAGCAAGAGAACTCTCGTAAATTATTGTTAAAACTTTCAATTGTTAGTTATAATATTTTATACATAATCAGGCATTTCTCAGGAATGGAGGGTTATAACATTTTTTTTTGAGCAATATGGTGAATATGGTGTATTGTACTAAATAATTACTTTCTCTTATCTATATATGTATATATAGAGAAAGAAAGTATTGGATTCATGCCAAAAATTCGATGTCGAGATTTTGATGGATTTTGAGGTCCCATGAGTCCCTGGTTTTCGCAACATGGTCTATCTGTCTGTCTATGTTAATTTTAGAGCATGAAGGAATTGACCTATGAGGATGAAATTTTATATTTAAGTTAAGAACTATTCTGGCACGTGACCAAAAAATACTTTACTGATGCACTTTTTCAGTTTTTTTCGATTTTCTCAAAATTCGCTCCAACAATTTTGATTAAAATTCAAAAATCAATTATCTTTTAGATGCTAAAATCTTTTTGACTTTTAATGAACCTCTTGGTCCAAATTCTATTGAAAATATAAATATTTTTCCATGTTTATAAATTTTACATCTTGAATTCTAATATATCGACGGACACTAAATATATATCGACACAAATAATCTGGTGTGACAAGCACAGAACAAAACTTTCTTTTACCAAAGGTAAGAGAAAAATGTGTGCTGTGCGACCAGTCACACCAGATTTTTTAAATACCTTTCCCCCTCGTGGCTCCTCCAGTCAGTGGCGTCATTTCAACTTTTTCCTGGGGGAGGGGGGGGGGCAAACATTATTTTTTCCTAAAATTTCTTTACAAATAGGTACTCAAATTTGCCCAAAAGATATTTAATTTTATTAATTGTTTAATTTTGTACAGTTTATATACTCTTAGATATATTTTAAAATATTTAAGAATATAAAATTAAAAAAAAAATTTGAGCCCTTGCGGCAAATGTCCCCCCCCCCCCCCCCCCTCAAATGACGCTACTGCCTCCTGTTAGTCAATTTGCCCTTTGTCTTTCTTAAATAACTTTTAAGCCTTCTTAGTTGTGGTACGGAGAGTATACCACCCTCTATGCCTAAACATAATTTGAAAAATTTAGCTTCCTAAGTTTCTTGACATCTTTGATATAATTCCATTCCCTTACATATTATATAGTATATTATTATTATTGTTATTTAAAAATTTTTATTTATAATTATTATTTAAACCAACACTTTAATTACCTCCTTATATATATATATACATATAATTGTAATTATTATTTTTATCCAGAAGGAGAGAGATATTATTATATTGTATTGTGCAGAGAATATGATGATAATTGTACATAATTAGAGACATTATTTTTATTTATAATTATATATATAATAATTGTTATTAATAGATTTATACATTATATATCAAGAATAATATATATATTTTTTTTAATGCGGCTGATCATGGATTATATAAATTTTAAAAAATTATTTGTCTAAAGCCTCGTTAAAAATAATAATTCAGGGTGAATTAAAAAAAAAAATAATTCCCTGTAATGATATTATTTTATATAAAAGTATTTCCATCCATGACGAAAAAAAAGAAACACATTTTGATTAAGAAACAAAAAAAAAATTTACGGCAAACGGCCTATTTTAATTAATATATTCATAAAAATAAATCACCTAAAATTCTAATGTGTTTTTTGCGACTCATTATAATATTATTATTATTATTATTATTATTGTATAATAAATATAAATATTGTATATATATGTTTTATATATATACATAAAATTTTTAGAAAAGAAAGATCTCATTGAAAAAAAAAAATAAATAAATTCACTGCCATTTTTATAATCAATAATAATTTTATTCAAGTGGTTATTATTATTTTTGAGTTTTTAGAACTTAAAATATTGGATGGTAAATATTTGTTTGCAATTAGAGATGGGTTGAATCTTAGAAAATATTCGAAATTATAATTTTCGTATATTAATATTTTTAGGTACTTTTATAAAATGCAGATAACAAAATTTAGATGTATAGCTGTTGAAAGATATACAGCATTTAAAAAAATAATATTAATATATAAATATTTTTGTTCAATGGTTTTTTTTAAATCTTTTTTTTTTACTCTCAAAAAATTTGGCGAGTAAAAGAGTAAATTCATAAAATGAGCTGGATAGGATTTTCTTCCCATCTCTATTTTGTAAAAATTATATATTGAGTCATGCAAAAAATCAGATTAAATTTTAGACAAAGGTTGGAGATAAAGCAAATTTTGGATCCGGAAAGAGTATAAATAAAGAAAAATAGAATATAACCAAATTGACAAAAAAAAAAAAAAATGACATTTTTTTTTTTATTCGAATATATATGAAGATCTCTTGGCCCAAGTTAATATAAATACAAGCTATATCATCTAAAAAAAAAATAAAAAACCAAAGACTAATATATATATAAATAAATAAAATACCGCTCCAAATAATGATGTACTTTGATCACCGATAACTCAAAATATACGACTGCTCAAATAATAACTTGGGCCATATTTTGATTTCTCTTAACTTATTTTTTTTTATATAATATATATGTAAATATAATAAAGTCAAAATTTATTATAATTATATTTTTCTAAAGATAATAACAAAGAGAATTATATAATAATCTTATTTTCCTTTGTACTTATGATTTTATTATAACTATATACCTAAATCTTATTGTTATAAAACTATGAAAACTATTTATTATTATTATTATTAATATTATATATGCCAAGTATATAAAATATAAAATAAAATGGAAACGGTGTGGTTTAGAAGTAAAAGGTTCATACAATTTTCAAAAAAAAAACTTTTTTAATAATAATAATGGCGCAGTCCTGATTATTGAAATTCCTTTTTTAAAGAAAGAGGTATGATGAGGACATGACAACCACGATTTGTGAATTATATATACCAATTTCATCGTGGTTTTTATGTCCTCGCCATACCTCTTTCTTTAAAAAACTTTTTTTAAATTCTATATTTTGTTTAAATGGGATGCCAAAAAAAAGATATTCATTAAAAATAATAAATCGATGTTAAACTCAAGAAAATTACATTATATAGATGAGGAACAGTGGCGTATCCATGGGACAATTTCCCGCCCAGGCTACGATCCTGTTCTCGTCAAAAAATATTTTTTTTGATTTTACCCTCTCTCTCCCTTCTAAAAAAAAATTAATAAAAATTTGTTAATACATATTTAATAGGGATATAAGAAATAATCTAAATAAGTAACAGACTCTCAGGTCTATTCTCTAAAAACAGACAATAAAATTTAACATCATAAATTGGGTGTTAAAAATTAAAGTAATAACTCCAGCGTTAAAAAATTGTATTCTCATAACCAAGTTTTAACAGCTACGTTAACATTTTATTTTTTAGCACCGATATGAAGATAGCTGTTTTCTGCTTCGTGTTTTTACACCCCTCGATAACTTTTCGCGCATGCGCATTATTAATGGCCATTGTTGAGGCCAGGAGGTGTTAAAATGAATTAACACTGATTTCAGATATTAAAAATTGATACATTTTTAAACCAAATATTAAAAGTTAACGTTTTTGCTTAGAGAATAGACCTTGCTTCAAAAATTATATTATTTTTAGGCAAAATTTAAAAATCATATTGGCTACCAAATCATTTAAAATTTGATCTGAAATTCACAACATAATCCCGTTTTATATTATCATTGTAAAAATCCACAATACTACATTTATTGGGTATAGGATACTTTGCAGCCAAGGAATTAAATAAAAAAAACTTTTATTTAATTATTAACCGTCGACGTTTCGGTCGCAAATCACGACTTTCCTCAGGACCATTAATTGTTAGAATTGTCCTGAGGAAGGTCGTGATTTGCGACCGAAACGTCGACGGTTAATATTTTTTTTTTTGAAAATTGTATGTCCTGAAAAGAATGTATTCATTTTAAAATTTCAATATTAACTAAAATATATAATATAGCATTGGACAATTTTAACGATATTTGTAATACTTCTACTACAAACAGCGTATGTAGAGTAGAATAGAAATTTCGAAATATATTCACTAATAATACTTATAAGAAAAAAGAGAGACAGTCGATTATTTTTAATAATAAATTATTAATACAATCATTAAACTTAATGAAATTTATAATAAAATTAAAATTTAATGACAATTTTACGATTTTTAAAAGAACAGATACCGTCGATTGTCTCTTTTTTATTCTTAAAAGTTTTGGAAAGAGTAAATTACTACTATTTTGATTGTGAAATGTATTCGGTGTGATGTTCTATTTGCTGATGACGGAGCCTTGTACGCTATCAAAGAATCGCTTTTTTGTTGATTTTCTTGTTTTTTTTTTGTCATTTTACGCACAATATTACAAAATGTAGTTTATATATATATTTATATTAATATATATATATTTTATAGAAGTAAAATAAAATAACCTTAATGTGATATTGTAAATATAAAACAATATTTTAGTAGATTCAAAAAAAAAGGAAGGGATTAAGTAAATAAGAATAATTTTCATTGAAAAAAAATAAATAAATAAATTTGTTTATTTTAAATAAAAAATTAAAATTTTTTTTTGTTTTAAAACCATTAACCCATTAACAATATTTAGAGCTCAAGGCATGGGCGTAGCCAGACATCTATAGGGGGGAGGAGGGCAACCACTCGTTAGGATAAGGGGGGTATGCAATTTATATACGGTACATAGATTATTAATTATTTATTTTTATTATTAATTATTTTCCCTATGTAAATTCATTTAAAAAAAAAATTCATAATAGGAAAAATTTGTTTTTAATAGAAAAAAATTTCAGGACACTGCCCTTCCCTGCCCCTCGCTAGGTACGTCCATGGCTCAATGATTATCAAAGAGGGAAAGAGAGTTAAGGATCCATTCAATTAAATTATATGATGCTCGACAACTAAATGATGCAAGCCATACAAAAATGTACAGTGAGGACAATATTAAGTCCCACCCATGCGTTTTCTACATGTGATTATTTCATTGTTTTTATAAAAGAAAATGAAAATCTTTATTGGAAATTTTCTAGGTAGGAACCATGAAAGTTTCCATTAAAAAATATATATATTTTTTTAAAAACAATCAAATAATCACATGGGTAGAAAACGCATGGGTGGGACTTAATATTGTCCCTCACTGTACCTTCTATTGCAATAGTATTGAGACAAAAGCCTGGTAGTTAGGCAGCCCAAATGGCTGCTTTTTATACCTTTTTCAAAGCAGACAATTCGACCATTTTTAACAAAAGAATAATTTGTCTTTTTAATATAAATTTCTAGATAGATTGAAATATAAATTATCTCAATGTTTTAATCAAAAAAAATTTTAGTGAGCGTGTGTCATTTTGGCTGCCTAACTACCGGGCTTTTGTCTCAATACTATTGCAATAGATGGTGTATATATATCCCGCTCCCCTTTGAGCAAAAAAAGAAAGCTCATTTTACATTCAAAGGGTAAGTTCTCTTCTCTTTCTGAGAGGTAAAATTTATTTAGCTACCAATGAATTAAAAAAAAATATCACGATAATAAATAAATCCATCTAGTTAATGGGTTAAAACGTTTAACTCCTCATTATATATCCTTTAATAATCAGTTTATTAATTATTTTAATTATTTATTTTTTATTTGATTTGCAAACGCATCTTACCTTATATATTATTCTTACTAAAAAAAAAATACATATTACTCTCTCTTTCTCTATTTCAATATACTTAATCCTAAATAAATATTATATAGGCTACTAATAGAGATATGAAATATTTCAGGGGCGTATATAAGGTGGAGGGGAGGCGATGGAGCCTGCTCCACCTCCCCCCCCTTGCCGTTAAAAAAATAAATATCCTGAGCCGAAACTTTTACGGATTTTACTTTAAATGTCAAAAGAAAATATATACATTTCTATATATACGCCTCTGAAATATATTATTATATTTATTATAGAGATATAATAGAAGAAAGTGGCTGTAACTCTGCCTTCCTTCTTAAATTATTATATAGACTATATTCAAATAATTTCGAATCAGGACGCAACCCTCCTCCCAAGCTTCTACAGCATGCTTTAATTTTGTATCTATTATTAAATATTATTAATCAGTAAATCCCCGACGGATCTCCAGAAATGCAAATTTTCCTTTAAAAAACTTCATAATCCCCCCCCCCCCCCTCCCTCTCCCTCCACTCTAAACAAAATCAGGTTGCGCCACTGTTTCGAATATATTAATATTTTAAAAAAATATAGATTTTTAAACAATAAATCTTTGATACTTTTGAATAAATAAAAATAAATTAATCTATAAAGAATAAAATAAAAAATTACATAAAGAGATAAATCTTGAACTTATTTCTTTTTTTTTTTTAATAGATAAAACCATTTTTACCAAGGTTTACACAAGTGAAGGAAGGACGTCCACCCTTAATCTCCTAGTGGGGGGGGGGGGGGGGGGGGGGCTAGCTAGCTAGTGCTTTGTATTGCCCCCGAATCGCCTTGGTTTATATCAAATCCCACTTGCCTTGAAAATTGCCAATGTCTCCTCCGTCTCTTTGCTGTAATTTTTTTTATCAAAAAACTTTATTTATGCGAGTACTATTGATTGTTGGCAAGAAAAAATTTTGTGGCTCTTTAAAAACTTTGAAATTTTGTAAATTGTAATTTTTGACTCTTCCGACTCAAAAGGTTGCCGACCCCTGGCGCCTATTAAAAGAAAAAAAGCTCGAACGAAATCGGCGCCCCAGTTGGGCTTCAGCTCCGCCCTCAAAGGCTAGTTACGCCGCTGTACTTTATGCCAAAGTAAAAAAATACATATAATATAGTCTATCTAAAAAGATTAATTGAAATCATTGAATAATATATAAATATAAATTTTCTTTCAAATTAAAAAATATTACTTTCTTTTATCAAAGGTAAAATAAAGTGTGCTGTGCGACCAGTCACACCAGATTTTTTATATAGAGATTCCATATATTTTTTTTATATCTTTTTTAATTAATACCTACTTGGATCTTTGCCAATTTCCAATTTATATGGGCTCTATGGGCCAAGTTGCTAGGCCAATGAGAGTCCATCATAGTAGAAGAAAGTTGGTATGTATCAGCTGGGTACCGAGTCTAAGCTCGCTTGCTTATATTTCATTGGTTAGCCGCAGAACACCTTAGTGGAGCTTCGACTCCCTTAGTGCGAACATCCTCTCTGTCGAAATTTTTAATTATTCTCAGTTGTATCATGGCGTCGATTATTGGTAGCAGCTCCAGAGCGTCGCTCCGCAAAAAATTCGATTTTCTTCTAAACTTTAAAGCCATTAAAGGTAAATTTCAGTTCATTCGTTATATTTATTCATTATCTAAATATTAATTAATCATAAAAATAATTCCTAACCAAAAATTTACTATTTTATATGTACGGGTGTTATTTTATATACGTACACGTAATTAATGCCTTGGTTAATCTAGAATATAAAGAAATATTAGTGCTATTAAGTTAATATTATTAGATCAGGGTTTATATTATAATATAATTAAGGACTTAGTAATTGAAATTAATTAAGTATCGTAGCTTACAACAGTTATCTGAATTAATATCATAAACCAATAAATGGTTTTTTATTTTTGTTCTATTTGAAGACCACGTTATTCTGTGACCTCAACTTGTAAAGTGGATTTCTAAAAACAAAAATTAAATTTATTATTTCTTAGAAAACTTTTTTTCTTGCCTTCTTCACATCTAAATTTCTTTTTAATCCTGATTAATTAATTAATAACCTTCCTGTTATAGTTTGTTTTGTTCAAAATGTGAAAACATATTGGGATGATCACTAGGCTTTTTTTTTTTTTAACATTCACACAGTCTTTTGGGCATCTTAGGCCATTTAAGACTTAACGATACTCGTTTGTTTAAATATATCAATTGGGAGTCCAGGCATTTCTATTTAATATTAGTTGCAAGTGGTTTACTTGGCATGGAGTTAGCTGCAGGTGGAGATGCAATTTAGGAATAAATAAATAAAATTTATTATCAGGATTATTCTTAAATTGCATCTCCACCTACAACTAACTCTATGCCAAGTAAACCTCTTGCAGCTAATATTGATAATTCTTGGCCTGTTTCGTTTGTTATTTCTATTTAAGCCATTTGGTAGATCACTAGGCTTAAAACATGTTTATTTAATAGCATTGGCAATATTTCGATTCCATATTTCCATCTTAAAAACTTTTCAAATAAATACACTGGTCTTACTTTCTATCTTATTGATAAGGTAGTCAAAGAGGAAAAATATTATTTATTTTTCCTTTACATCTGCAAGTCAGAACCTGTTTGAGATCTAGGGGTTTCCTTGCTTTATGAATATATATGTTTTAGGAATATAAATAATTCTAAAGATACCCTTTCTTTTAAATTCAATATTTTTATTCATTACAATTTTCTTCATACTATCCAATTCAATTGTAAAATTATTAATAGATATTACCTCTCTCCCACATACACACACACACACACACACACACACACACATCCATATTCATTTATTTTTTTTGTATTATTCATATTTTATACAGTTACTTAGCTTCATTTGGCAATTCAATCTTTTTACTTTCTCTTACCTCTATATATACTGTATGTTAATATATATAGAGAGAGAAAGTATTGGATTCATGTCAAAAATTCGATGTCGAGATTTTGATGGATCTTCAGGTTTTGAGGTCCCCTGAATCCAAAAAAGTGGTTTTCGCGACATGGTCTGTCTGTGGGTGTGTGTGTGGGTGGGTGGGTGGGTGGGTGTATGTTCAATTTTAAGCATGAAGGAATTAAGCTGCGAGGTTGAAATTTTATATTTAAGTTAAACATCCCCCGGGACCGGAAAAATAAGCTTTTTAATCAAAATTGACCAAAGAGTAGTAGTACTTTACTGATGTACTTTTTCAGTTTTTTTCGATTTTCTCAAAATTCGCTCTAACGATTTTGATTAAAATTCAAAAATCAATTATTTTTTAGATTCTCTTTACAATGTATATTCTCGTTTTGCCCTCAAAATTGTTTGAAGCACACTTTACTCTTGTGCTTCATAGGAAAGATAGGAGAATTGGTTGCCATGGTAACAAAATATAAATATTTTCCCATGTTTATAAATTTGACATCTTATATTCCAATATATTGGCGGAAACTAAATATATGTCGACACAAAAAATCTGGTTTGACAAGCACAGAACACAACTTTCGATTACCGAAGGTAAGAGAAAGTTGTGTGCTGTGCGCCAGTCCCACCAGATTTTTTTTTGTTTTTTTTTATCTCTAAGTATATTTCAAGTCCAAAAGGTTATATTTCTTCTAAATTACCAAAAATTTTCAAAAACTCTTATGATTGAAATATATTAATTAAGTTTATTGAGCAAATCTAATTAGAGAAATGTCGGTTTCTATTTTCATCGAAAGGTCTTCACAACCCGAATAAAATTGATTAAAAATTAGTGTGGATGTGTATGTCCTTGGGTCCCTCAAGGTTCACTCTGCAGACCTGCTACGGACGTGTCTATCCCTCGATCATTTTTAAACATTTTTACTCGGGAATATATATTACTTTTCTAATAGAATTTTTTGTTACAGTTATCGACACATCTTACTTTTTTTCCACACTAAACTGAGGAAGAGAAATCCGTCACGGGGAGAGGAAATCATTTATATGACAAAGTCCTTCATAAGGCAGTTCCTGTATTCGAGTGCTTCAGTGGTAGGTTTTCCGCATATCGCGTAGTTATTGCAGGGCTAGAGTGTCGTCTGCTGGTGCCGGTATAAAATAAAATCATTCATAAAATACATGTAGTTTTAGCCTCTTTAATATTCTCGGTGTCGGTATATTTTTCCGCCGACACTCCAGCCCTGGTTATTACGCTGATTTACATAAAATTTTTTTTGGATTATAAGACTTGATTTCTTTTCGTTACTCACTGTTTTATTAGTTTATTTGACTTGCTTTTGGATGTTTATTTTTTTCTGATCAAACTTCCATGTCGTTAAGGTCTTTTTATTAAAAAAATATCTTACAAGTTAGCATTTGAGGGTGTTCATGAAGTCATTCTGAAGATGATTTTTTTTTTTTTTTTACACACACTTTTTTCCCATCCACACTCACATTCACACACACATACACACACACACAGTCTTCGGCAACTTAGGTCCTATAAGACTTTATAACAGGAATGAAAGTTAGAAGAAAAATGCAGCCAGAATTTTTTCTTTAAAAATTCTGGCTGCATTTTTCTCCTAACTTTCATTCCTGTTACGAATTCCACCAGCCATAAAATACCCTTATACTAATAAGACTTTATACCATAACCGTTATTATGAATATATATATATATTGGGGTCCAGGCATTCTTATTTAAGCCATTTGGTATCCAAATGGCTTAAATAAAATCATTGGACTGCCTAGGATCTGAACCCTCGACCCTTGGTATACAAGGCAGGCACGCCTCCAACTACGCCAAGTCTGAGGGCCTGAGGATAAGTTGTCACTGAGAAAAAATTATATTTTTATATACGAAAAAATAGAGAGTCGACTCTCGATAATTCGATCTCTTCAGCTATAAACTTCGGTGAATCAAAAAATTGCTGCGTATTTAGATACACTCGATAACTCGAATTTTTTTCGTATCAAGAGTTCAGAGAACATTGCATTGTAATGTTATAATTCGAACTAGGCCCCTTACCCGCTCTATAATTCGAATTTTTCCTAGCAATGTTTACTTCTCATTTTCCGCGTAATGTTTATCTCCTTTCAGCCCAGCTTAACTTCCCAATTCTCCTTATTTTTCACGATGAGTGCAAGGCAGAGAGGTACAGAGAGGGACAATATTAAGTCTCACCCATGCGTTTTCTACATGTAATTATTTCATTGTTTTTTTTTTTTTTTTTTTTTTTTTATAAAAAAACATTCACGCTTTTTTCTCATTCACACCCACATTCACATACACATACACAAAGTTTTTTCAGCAACTGAGGCCATTTAAGACTGACGATAACCGTTATAACGGTTATTTAGCATAGGCGTCGGAACTGGCAAGGGTACATTGCCCCCCTGGCTTCCTACAGGGGGGGGGCAGAGAGGGGGCAAAATTTCTTTTTATTTCATTTATTTTTAAAAATGATATATTTTTACTTTTGAAAAATAAAATCTTCTAAATTAAAAAAAATTAAAAGAGTAAGAAATTCATTTTTTCCAATTTTTTTCCAAAAATTTTTGATAAAATCACCATTTGGTATCCAAATGGCTTAAATAAATTCATCGGACTGCCTGGGATCCGAACCCTCGACGTTTTGTATACGAGGCTAGCGCGCTAACCCCTACACCAAGCCCCGAGGGCTTCATTGTTTTTATAAAACCTAGAAAATCTTTGTTGGATTTCTAGATTTAAACCATGAAATTTTCCATTAAAAATATATATATTTTTTTTTAAAACAATGAAATAATCACATGTTGAAAACGCTTGGGTGGGACTTAATATTCTCCCTCGCTGTACGTCTCCCGAAAAAAAATTATCGCGATCGTGGAAAGTGATTGGTAAAAAATATATCGTCAAAACTTTCAATAATCCTATGTCACCAATTAACGATTCTGAAGAAAAAAAAGAAGAAATTTTACAAACTCATTTGCACCGAAATTGCAAGCAGGCCAGAAAAGGTCAATTCCTCATTCTCGACGATCCGTTGATCAAGTGGCTCCGAAAATGTTGAGCATAAAACAAAAGCGAAAGACTTCGTGTCGAAAATGGATAGACCTATAAAAAAAATCATATCAATTCGATTTTTTTACTTTTTTCTTTTCTCTTGATAATTCAAAAACTCGATAATTCGAATTTTTCTTGTAGTCCCTTCGATTTCCTATTATCGAGATTCGACTGTAGGCTATATATTTTTAAACAATTATTCTACAGTGACTTGCTAGCCGTGTCCACGTCCCAATCGCACAGCTATACTGATTTTTTTTGTCAAATTGCAACTAACAAAAATAAACCATAATTAATGGCAAAAATACTCCTGACCCCCCTAAGATAAGCAGGCAAGACTAAATCTTTTAAAAATCTAGTATAATAATTTTATTTTTATGAAGAAAATAACGAAAATAATCTTTTTTTCCGCGGTCATCTTTATTTAATGAAAATAAAAGTGACGTCTCGATTCTAGATTAGAATTATCTTCAGATTATTTTATTTTTATGACAATTTTTTGTCCTCGCCCCCCCTCTTATTTATTGCCCCCCCCCCCCTGATAACCCAAATCGCACACTTGGGGGCGATCGTCCCCCAGGCTGGGATCCACTGGCCTAAACCAAACACAAACACTTTACACACAATCAACCTTCCTCCAGCTCTCAGAGACCAATCCACGCCTCTGAGGCATCCACCAAACTGACCTGGGGACCAGAAAGATTGCTCCCCAGAATACAACCCTCCTCTATCATTATCTCCTCTCTTCTCTCTTGAAAATAGCTCGAAAAGGAAAGCCGAAACGTCGAGTAAATCCCAACATCCAAAGAGACTTGACCCGATAAAACTTATCTTCGCATACACGGTCGCGGAAGCCTTCCAGAATACATATATATAGTATATACACACACTATATATTCCTGTTCATTTTTAAAAAGGTTGAATTATATTTGGAAAAGATATAAGGCTCTATATATTTAAATAAATTAGTTTAAATATAATAGAAATTTTTTTCAAGATCATTTTTTATGAAAAATTGATGAAGATTTTTACAATTATTCTCTTTTTCAGATTTGTGTTTCTCCAGTGCTAGTGCAATCCAGAGCTGAGCTACAGGAGGAGCTACAAGGAGCTTCAAGTGATCTTCAAACCCTCGGAAGGTGAATATTTTATACTCTAGAAACAACACCAAATATGAAATAAAAATTAGCTTTCCGTTTTTAATGTATTTTTTCTTTTTTTACAGAACTCCGATGGGCAAAGGTAAGAGTTTTGCATGGTGCAAAAATATAAAAGGGATTAGCGATAAGGTTAGTGTTTTGGGATGTTGTTTTTTTCAGCTACCCCAAATAGGATTAGCTCTATTTAAAAAAATTATTAAACCATAATTAATATTTTTTTTTAATAAATAATTAGTTCTTAAAGAACCTGCACAGGTTCTCAAATGTTTTGTGTTTTGCGAAAAGATGTCTTTTGATGACTCATTCGGGAGTCTGATATGTTTTTGCATCTTTGAGAGTGGATTTGAGGTGGCTCTATGAGTAAAGCGAGTCAGGGAAGGGTTGCCGTTTCTCCAGGAATAGCCTGGAGGGTGAAAATTGCAATCCCTGAGGCAAGGGACCCGAGGGCTCCACCGATCTGATGGTGGGGACGGGGTCAAAAATTATTTCCACATTCGTACTTGGAATTAGATTAGGTAGGATCTCTTTCAGTTTAGCCCCCGCACTCAATTACTCGTATTCCAAAAAATCAAGTTCATTCTCACTGATATGATTTTTTCAGACTCCCGGTTTACGGTATTTCGGTTTAAAATATGTATATATTTAACATAAAAAAAATTTTATACACGTTTTTCTTCCTCTTTTCCAAATTTCTTTCAATGCGTTTATTAATTCAAAGAATGAAAATAATCCTTTTTACTCTGATTGTTTCTCAAATTTTGTGTTTCTCAAATTTTGTTTAGTTTTATTTACGGGTAGGCATAGCCTATTCTATATAAATAATTATTTGAAAGAAAAAGAAGACTTCAAGATTAATTATAAAATAAAAAAATTTCAATAGGTAAGTTAATTCTAAATACAATAGTTTCTAATATAATATTATTTAAAATAATTTAAATTTTATTTTTTTTTTAGATGAATTGTAATCCCTTGATTATTAATTTTATTTTACAAAGCCAATCGCGACGAAATCTCGGGTTGAACCTGAGTGTAAAATGTACCCGGTAACCATCGGTATAACTTTAAAAAACACATAACTAATTTAAAAAGAATAAAACACAATATAGGAAAAGGTAAATCGCTAAGATTTTAACAGTAAATAAAGATATATATAAAGAGTTTTATAATCCGTATCCCCGAAATTTCCCAAATCTATATACAGGTATACAGAAATTTCGTGTCTCTAAAATTAGTTCCGCAAAAAAAAAAATTTTTGAAGGGCGGAAAAAATTTTGTGACTCTAAAAAAAAAGGTAAAAAGATTTTCATGGCAGGGGAAAAAAAATTTAATTTCCTCAAAAAATTTTTGCTGCAGAAAATTTTCGAGTTCGGGCCCCATTTTTGAAATCCCCCCTGAAAAAAATTTCTTTATAAGCCCCTGATTTAGCATGAGGCCATTGGAAATTTTATTTTCTAAGTTCACATATAAAGAATAAATATTTTAAACAAAATTGTTTACAGAGGTATACCATCTTTATATATATAATGTTTTTGGCTAGTTTTTTTTTATTTTTTGAAATTTATATTGATCGTTTTAACGAGAATTTTCTATTTTTTTCAAGTCCTCGGGCCCTCGTTTCTGGATTGGTTAAAAAAGTGTATGTCATTCTACAAAAATCACACTGAGGCCAAGACGAATTCGTCAAAATCAGGTACCTTTTAGTTTACTAACCATTTTATTAGTAAGTCGAGGGGATAGCAGGCATTTCAAACTCATATGATATTGCGGGCCATATTTTGTATCAAAGGCACTCGCACACGCGGGACTTTTGTCAGGCAACAGTTACTGTCACTGTAGCCCTTCAAAATTTGGCCGCGGTTGTGTGTGCTCTTGTAATAAATAAACGTAAAAAACGTAAACAAAAGGATTATTGGATTCATTTAATTTGGAGTAACAGATTAATATCGGGAAAATTTTATACTTTACATGAAAAATTGAAAAATTATCACGATCTTCTTCTTCTGTCCTCGCCCTTTTTATTCCCGCGGTGCGGGGTCGGAAAAATTATCACGATAAATTTTCAAATTATTATAGAATGATTGTAACACGTTTCGATTATTTACTATAACTTTTAAAATCAAAATCTCGACATCAAATTTTTAACATGAATCCAATATTTTCACTCTATATCGACGTTCTAATTAGTAAAGTGCCTAACTCCATTTTTGTTTATTTTTCAGGAGAGCCAAAAAACATTTCATTGTCATTATTAAGGTGCGTACACATCTGCGCTTTGCTCCGCTCGCGAGCAGTTGGCGGCTCGTGTTGTTTTGTCCCATGTTCGTTGAAATTATTTATTTTGACGAACCTGCGTCGATCCAAAGAGATAGATCGCGGCGAGCATCTCAAAACAACGAACATGGTGCTCGCGAGCGGAGCAGAGCGCAGATGTGTACGCACCTTAAAAGTCACTGTTAAACACTTTTCGAACTGAAAAATTTGAATTACGCTCTTATCCAGTTCAGGGCTTAAGGACAATTATATTTTTCAACAGAAAATACAAAAAAATAATTTTGATAATATAAGTGGCTGTTCAGCGATTAGAATGATGAAGGAAGAGAGGACGTCAGCCAAAAAAGGAGCCTCTATCGAATAAAAATAATTCTCCAATTAGAAGACGTTTCGGGTTTAATTAGATAAAACCATCATCAGTTCTTTAGAGCTGAAATGAGCATAAATAATAATTGTAATACAACAACATAAAATATTTTTTAAATGCCAATAATGTAAGATCTGATGTTTTTTATAATTTAAAAAATATTTTATGTTGTTATATTACAATTATTATTTATGCTCATTTCAGCTCTAAAGAACTGATGATGGTTTTATCTAATTAAACCCGAAACGTCTTCTAATTGGAGATTTTTATTCGATAGAGGCTCCTTTTTGGCTGACATCCTTTCTTCCTTCATCATTCAAATCAAAAAATAATTTTCGAAAAAAAGTGGAGTTAGGCACTTTGCTAATTAGAGCGTCGATATATTTTACGTATAAATTAATTTGATATGAAAACAAAAAATAATGAGCGAAATCACTTTTTACATAATAATTCGTCAATATGATGTCAAATTTATAGTATCATTTTTTTCATAATGAGGAAAAGAATATCATATATCCGATTAATGACGTCACATTGGTAAGGACAATAGGTCGTATAAAATAACAATTAGTCATTAATCTTTTCTATTGTTTTCATGTCATTATAAAAAGTAAAAATTGGTTTACAATTAATTTAGATCATTTGAAACAATTCGCCGTCCATCACCATGCCTTCTCTTGTGTATTTTCTTTTAATTGGCGTTCTTTTATTTAAAAATATAAGGTAATTGTTTAATTTATTTTTGGAAAAATATGTGGCCCTCTTGGAATAGAAGCCCACGTACTTCTAAAGTGTACCTTGTAAATTTAGCTCTCTCGTGAGTTTTTATCTTAATTTTTTATTATTTCTTTTGAAAATAGCTAAAGAAATGACTTTGGTCTATTATATGACACGGCCTTAAAAAAAAAAACTTTAATTATTTTACTTAATTCTTGAATATATTTATTAAAAATTATCTACCATTTAAATTTGATCATGCTAAATAAATTTTATTTTATTTTTTAGTGCTGTTCCTTGTGAATGTGGAGCATTTTTATACAATCCTGATGGAGATCCTATATTTCTGCACAGTGCAACACTCATTTTAGATAGTTGTGAACCTAAACTTTGCCAACGAAAGTGTGTTCAAGAGGTAAGGTTTTCTTATATTTTAAATACGCATTTGTTTAGACTAGATAATACATGTTCATGATCACTCACAGCTTGGTTAGACATGATTTTTTTTTTTATAATTTTCAACTGCCACTGCAGTCCAGTCGTTATAATAAAAAATATGGTGGTTTGTACAAATTCGTTTTATATACCATATTTTAGAAAATTTAATCCTCTATAACTTTGCATGGTGGACAAAATATGCTGAGTTTACAAAATATAACCGAAAAACTAAAATTGGCGTAGTAGGTAGCGTGCCTACCTCCTATACCAAACGTCGCGGGTTCGGACCCAGGCAGTCCGATGATTTTATTTAAGCCATTTGGATACCAGATGGCTTAAATAGAAATGCCTGAACCCCCAATAGATATATATATATTACAACGGTTATCGTCTAAAGTCTTAAATGGCCTAAGTTGCCGAAAAGACTAAGTGAATGGGTGTGGGTGTGAGTGTGAATGAGAAAAAAAGTGTGAATGTTTTTATTTAAAAAAAGAAAAACTAAAAAAAAAAATCAAAATCTTTTAGGTTTTTGCCCCCCCCCCCCCCCTTCCCAAGTTAGCACAGGGTCCTCGTGGTCGAAAACTTAGAATAGACATCCTAGAGTACCCCCAAGTAACCTGTAAAAATTTCATTAACTTCGGAATATTTTCCTAAAACCACAATATTTGAATGAGAAATAAAAATGCTGGAGGTCTCAGGCCAAATTTTAATACCACTATACAGCGACGTTTTGGGGGACTCAACGCCTCCCTTCATCAGGACTCTAAACATTAAAAAAGGCAAACATACAGCTAGGTTAACAATGAATAATTCTCTTTTTTTCTGTCACAGCTAGGTTTTGCCTTTTTAATGTTTAGAGCCCCAAACGTCGCTGTATAGTGGTATTAAAATTTGGCCTAAAGTACCTCCAGCATTTTATTTCTTATTCATCTGTCGCGCCAGCTTTCCCAATCATCAATTGCCACCATATTTCTTATTATATTGACTGGACTACTGAGGAAAAATGCAAAACAAGAAGATGATGCATTCACCAAAAGGACTAAATTATATATATTCCTTCACATGGATTATGAAGACACGAACTTAGTACTTCAACGGTCCAAAGATAAAAAAAATAGTACTCTGATAAATAGGCATAGCGCCTTGAAGGTCGACCACCACGGTATCTGATCTGTTGTTTTGGTTGCATACTCGCCAGGGGGATTTAAAAGTCTATTAGAGGTTCCATATTTGAATGGATATCATTTCACTGGGGAGCACATATTTTATAAACACATTGCGACCATGAGTTCCCCAAACTAAGACTGGCATTCCTTCACTTCTTTATATATTATTCTTCATCGAAAAGATTGAGCAAACTCGACTTGGAAAGTGTTCCTACCGTGGAAAAGCACTTTTAAAATAACTATTCAAATTCTGACTATACAAAAGGATTATCTTTCATACATTCATTTCTGGTCTCTTAATTTCATCCACATTAACTAACAAAATTAAAATTTAACTATTTATCTTTTCTAATAAGATTTAATATACATTATTTTTTTTTTTAGATTCGCCAACAATCTAATAATGAAAATCCTTATTATATGCTTGATGGAGTCGGTCGCATAGGTGATTTGATCTGTTCAAAAGCTGAAGGATTAAAACAAATTAAAGTAAGTAAATTAATACCTCTGCTTTCTGAGAACAAAATTTGGGTTTCTTTATTTTCTATTCCTCCAATCTATAATGTATCGTCGATACAAATGTTACTAACTACCGAATATGATATAAGATTTATAGGTATTTTCTCTAAAAACCCTAACACATGACATAAATTTTTAACATTATTGACTAAATGTTAACGCTTCAAGGGCGGATACAAGGGATGGGAGTAAAGGGGGTAATTACCCCCCCCCCCCGAGATTTGAAAAAAATACTTTTTTTTTAAATTTATTTTTAATGTAAAATTTAAAAACTAATATTAAAAAATTCGATTTGTATTAAATACAAATCAAATTTAAACGGACGGGAAAAAATTTCGGTTCCGCGGGTGGCACATGAAAAAAATTTTGGTTCCGCGGGAGGGAAAAAAATAAATTTTAGAAATTTTCCGTCTCCAAAAAAAGGTAAAATATGTTTACGGACGGGAAAAAAATTTTTGGTTCCGGGAAAAAATCCCGGTTCCGCGAAAGAGGAAGCGGAAATGTTCCGCGGGCGGCAAAAATTTTTGTGTCCGGAAAACTTTGGTTCCGCGAAAAAAAAATTTTTTTCGCAGAAAGATTTTTGAGATTACCCCCCCCCCCCCCCCCCCGAGAAACACCTCTGGATCCGCCCTTGTAACGCTTAGGCTTTAATGTTTTTGATTTCAAAAATAGCAATTTGACCCAAGGAAGTGTTAAAATGAATTAACACTGTTTACAGATGTTAAAAGTTAACGTTTTTGCTTAGAGAATTGACCTGATAATATCATATTCGTTAGTTAACAAGTTAACATTTGTATTGACGATATATAGGTCTAGGTACTTTAAATATCCTAGTATCTATTTATTCTAATACAAGATATTTTATTATATGTACATTTATTTGTTTTAGATTGGATATTTTGTCAAAGTGTGTTTTGATACAAAGTGGCAACAAGCTGGTCGAATGAGACGTCGGGTTTGCTGTACTCCTTCTGGGGAATTCATTAACTGTGATTAATTATACCTATAATGGATTAATCTGACACTTAAATAGAGTTAGTGGTATCAAGAAACTAGGTTTGAGAAAATATAGCTATTTATTGTATAACTTATTTTATACTTTAAACTGTAGCAAGGGTCGCGGGTTCGCATTCCGTCCCATGCGACAAATTTATTTAAATTGAATTGGCTACCAATCAATTTAAATAAATAGGGACGGGGTCTAAATGGCCATATATGCCGAAAATGACTTTAAATAAAAAAAATATACTTAACAACAATTTTAACTAGATAGAGAGCTTTGTTTGAAAAAAATGGAATTTTTTTCAATCTACGCTCAAATAGACTGTGAATTAGCCAATCAATATATCGTTTAAGATAGCAAATTTGCATGATGAGTTTGGGTTTATGATTGGGCAAAATTGCGCCTCCTGGACTCGAACCAGGACTTCTAGACTTGCGCGTTGGGCGGACCACATTTATCCTAGGTCAGCGGCCCAAATTTGTTAAACACTTTGGTTTATTTTTACTTTCTGTTAACTATATAAACTGGTAGTTAAATAAAAATTATCATCAAATGAGTTTCAAATAATAAAAAATAACGTGTCCGCGACATGTCTAGACCAATTGTCTCTTTTATCCCATTTCGAATGAGACAAGAAACAAGCGACTTTTGTCTCGCGAGACGGAAAAAATGTTGTGCGACTTCCTGAGACATGTCGCGAGACACGTGTTCCGCGACAAAATCGCTAGATGTGTACTAGGGCTTAATGCTAAGAGATGCTGGTTCGGATCCCAGCCAGTCCGATGAATATTAAATGTGTCTCGACCCCGACATATATCGTATTTAAATATGAGAATCATTAAAGTCTTTATGGCCTAAGATGCCGAAAATACTTTTATGCCCGTTTGCACCAACATATCTTAGTTCTTAAGCTCTTCTTACACTTTACAATTGAATTGAAATAAGGAAATCGCTTAAGATACTTTGTGCCTCAATCGCATAAGTAATAACAATAAGATATATTTATTTCAAAAAAATATATATTCTATAATAATATAAATAGTTGAATAGGTGAAATTCCACATTTCGCTTTTTAGGTTAGGGAAGGCTCAAGGTGAGCTTAAGATCTAAGATGTGTTGGTGCAAATGGGGATTCATCATTTAGGCCTATTGGATTAATGAATCACAATATAATCAAAATCGGTTAAATATTTTAATATAATGGCCCTGTTACGCATTAGTGTGTCAAGTGCCAGCTACCGAGTTTTGAGAAAATTAACGTTAAAGTTTTTTGTTTTCATTGGATAATATATAATTTTTTTGTCAATTGCGCATGTAACATTAAATATAAATTTTTTTAGGACATATTTCATAAAAAATACTATTAATTATAGCATTTGAAACAATATTCCGTGCTTAACTCAATTTTTAATTTTTTTGGCACTTGACACACTAATGCATAACAGGGTCCATATAGTACTGAATTTTTTTAACAATGAGTTATGTTTAATATATCTATTGGGGGGGGGGTCCAGGCATTTCTATTTAAGTCATTTGGTATCCAAATGCCTTAAATAAAATGATCGGACTGCCTGGGGTCCGAACCCGCGACATTCGGTATAGAAGGTAGGGAAGCTACCAACTGCTCCAAGCCCCGTGGGCAAATTTAATATTTAATTTAATATTTGTTTTTTTTTTTAGGTTGGCATTATCATGCAAATTGGAAATTTATTTTGTTAAAATAGAAAATTTTTTTTCTTTATGCAAAATGAATGTTCCATAATACTTTTTGGAACATGTTTGACAAATATTTTTCTCTTCACTTTTTATATTTTAAATAATAAATTATATTAACATATGTATATCATATATGAATGAATTGATGATGACAAACATAATTAATATGTATGTATACATATGTATTTAAAAAAATGTATACATGTGTATTAAAAAAAAAAATTGCTTCAGCCGGAGACCGAACTCGGATCACCCAAGGTAGCATGTCTGAGTACAGTACAATTGGATGATCCTTAGTTCTGAGTTCTAGCTGAATCAATTTTTCTCAAACATTTTTACTTTTTAAACAGGTGCGTAAATAACACCCGTGCAAACCCCGAAATGCGGGGGTGGGGGGGGGGCAGGAGGTCAAGGGGCGCAGAGACCCGGGCGCATAAAAAATATATAAAAGAATTTAAAAAATAAAATGTAGTAAATAGCCTACATAGTTATCAAAATAAATTTTACAATTCATTGAGATATCTTAATAAAACTGTTCCATAAATAATCAAGGTCGCCCAGGGGGGCCAGAATTTCGGGGCATCATTTTTACTGTAAGGAGAGCTTTGTTATTATTGAATCAATAAAATTTTGTATACAGTAGGTCTATAATTTAAATATTTTTTAAAATAATAAAATGTATTAAAATTTAGACCAGATTTTTTTTTGGGGGGGGGGGCTGCTAAATTTTTATGCCTACGGGGGGGGGGGGCTCAAGTCAATGTAGTCACACCCCTATTTTTAAATATTAATTATGTTTGTCATTTTTTATATGTTTAACTCTTTTAATTTATAAATTTTATTTATTTGTTAGGTGATTAACATGATTTTAGCAAATCAAACCAAAGAAAAAAAATTTTTAATAATGTAAAAAAAAAAAAATAATAAAAGTTCACGCAATTTTCAAAAGATAGCGCTGTCATCGCAAATTATTTCATTTCCAACACATGCGTTTGTCATTTTTTTTCTTTTTGTGTTCTCTGTCTTTGTTTACGCCTGCAATCAGCTGATTCACATTTATTATTAATTTATATGTTTTTTTGATTAAGAAAAATATCAACTTCATATTTAATCAAGAATAATATTAGTACGATTTAAATTTATAAAAAATACTCCAAAAAAATGTAAGTATAATTTCTAGACTATAGAAATCTAAGATAAAGTTTGGTTATCTATAATATATAAGTTTGATTATTAAGAGTCGATTCTTATGAAATCATTAGTTATTGTTAAAGTCATTTTTTAACAATAAATTGTTATTTATTTAAGTAATTTGTCTATAAACATGTTGGTACATAATCATTAAAGGTGAGTTGATGAAATTTTTATATTAAATAATAATCCATAATATCACATTTTTCATAAATTTACATACTAGCTTACATAAATATAAAATCTTTTATATAACATTTCTATCAAAAATAATTAGGCCTACTATTATACTTTAGCATTACATATTCATATTTTTCAATATATTTCATTCAAATGATCTTTTTTCGAATTCATTTTATTTTAATAATAATGAATAATTGAACATTAAAATTATATTTATTGTATTTATCCAATAAAAAAATATAATTTTAATCAATTTTTTTTTTTAAACAAATTATTTGGAAAATAACTTTTGATATTTCTTAGTCTGTTACACATAAATAATTTTCTATTTTGACTTTTTAAGAATGTTCCCAGATTAACAATATATATATATTAGACTCTATATAATGACAATTTGTGAACAGGTTTTTGTATTTTAACAATAAGTGAGGTAGAGAAACAGGCAGCTAGAAATTAAGCCTCTACGAAATGAACGCTTCAAGAGTATTGGAGACAGTTTCAGCTTTAATTAGATAACGCCATCCTCAGATCCTTTTTAGAGAGTATGAACTCAAATTCCAGCCCATTGAGTCAAATGTAGATTTGTCAATTTGGGGTATTAATATACATAAAATTGCTTGATATATATATATATCCCAATCAATGCTAACCTTTTTATAACAATTTTGATACTTGAACTGACTGCATCGTATAAAAAAAACTCTTAGCATTGGTTGGAATATATGTACAGCATTTTGGAATATATGTAAGCAATTTTATGTATATTAATACCCACAAATTGACAACTCTACATTTGACTCAATGCGCTGGAATTTGAGTTCATACTCTTGAAAATAGACTGAGGATGGCGTTATCTAATTAAAGCCGAAACTGTCTTGAATACTCTTGAGTTTCATTTAGTTTCATTCCCTGGCTGACCTGTTCCTCACTTATTAATATAATATATATATTTTAAATACACCTATATATATATATATTATATATGCATTTGTATATATTATTATTATATAATTATGATTTTCTCATATTTTTCATCTTAAAAAAAAATTGCATATTTTTCAATAGTTTTTCTTTTAACATTCAGATCGTAAAATAGATAAAATGAGATCTGAAAATTGCCATTTTGAGATTTTATCTTAAGTATTTGATAGATGTTGCTAAAGACATTAAATGTTTTGATTGGGGATTCGCGAAACTTATATTTCGTTAACCACTTTCTAATGAAAATGTATTAGGGAACAGGCTAGATGGAGTTGATTCGACACGCTAAATTTCTTCTATGTGAGAAACAAAAATTTAATTTTTCTTGATCCAATTCATACTTTTTACTTATTTTCTTGAACGAATTTTGAAAAGATTATTTTAAGAGTTTAATTTTTTTGAATGTCACAATTATTTATTGAAACTTAGGCCAACTTATTTATGAATGATATGAATTTTAAATTATCGTTTGTGGAGGATTTTTTTTTATTATTACTTCGACTCAACTCGCCATAGTTTTTTAAATTACTTTTTTATGATTATATACCGTGTTACAGTAGAGGACAGACTCAGGTTTATTCTCTAAGCAAAAACGTTAAATTTTAACATCTGAAATCAGCGTTAATTCATTTTAACACTCTTTGCCTCTAGCTATTGGATTTAATGAATTTAAGTACTTAAGCCACACCAAATTGGGTCCTTGTGTGGGGCGAGATCTTTTCCCACTTTCCTACTCTATGAGGAAACTTCTGCAAATGTTAGAATTTGCGGCAAGCTGGATTCGAACCCGAGCCGTGTTGAGACTTCGGATGTCATGTCCAGAGGGTGTCTTTAATATTTTAACACCGTATTTAATTAATAAAAATGGCGTCTTTAACCTAAAAAGTAGGTTATGATTTTGACAGCTTTGAGATAAAAGTAACTTGTTAACGTCGCCTACTAGTAGAAAATAACAAATCAAACTAGTAATGCGTATGCGCGAGAGGGGAGTAAAAACACGATCAAGCAGAAAACATAGCTATCCTAATATGAATCGTTCTCACCTGGTGCAAAAAAGTAAAATGTTAACGTCACTGTTGAAGCTTGGTTTAGAGCAGCGGTTCCCAACCCGTGGGCCGCGAGCTGATTGGAACTGGGCCGCGGACGTCTAAGAAAAGATAAAAATTATATATATACACTGGATTTCAGCGTTTTTTTTTTCCGGTAAAAGTGGGCCGCACATCAAAAAAGTTTGGGAACCACTGGTTTAGAGAATAGCATTTTTAACGATGGTGTTATTTCTTTACTTTTTAACATCCAATTTTTGATGTTAAATTTTAACACATGTTTTTAGAGAATAGACCAAACATAATTTTTTTATTTATATTTAAAATATGGGAAACTTAAATTATGTAAGAGAAAGTTGTACGAACTATTTAATCGTTGCATATGTATAATTTAATAGTAATTATAAAGAAAGATAGGATATAATGTTTTCTTATCTATGTTTGTCACTTTTGAAGATCCAGAAACGACTTATTAAGAGCTTTTAAAAATGATCAACTAAGATAAGAAAACAGGCAAAAGCATATTTCATTAATATGATAAAAAACAATCCATCCGAGTTCACTTCAAAGATATTAGAATAATAAAGATTTTAGCCTCTTCTTATTTGGAAATGAATATTATCTACAAGTGTATGAGAGTAAATATTAAAGCATCCCCATGCGTTTGGTCATGTGATTATTTCATTGTTTTTAGGTTTTGATAAAAGAAACGAAACATCTTTATTAGATTTAATAGGAGAATTAAATTCAGGGATGATACACAAAGTTTTTTTGTTCTAATGATTTATTTATTTAAAATTTAATTTATACATATTTCGACACATACTGATGTATGAAATTCACTTCCGGTGATGACACATATGGCGTCGAAATACGTATAAAGTGTTAATGTTAAATAAATAAATCATTGAAACAAAAATACCTTATGTATATCATACCTGAATTTAATTCTCCTATTAAATCATAATGTTTCAACTAGAGCCAACGGTTACCAATTTAAGATTAATCTTTATTAGAATTCTCTTCTACGTTATCCACAAAAGTTTCGTAAAAGAATTTTTTTCTTTTTCAATAAATAACGTTTTGGGGTGCTTTTAATATTGACCTGTACTGTACAGTGAATGCCAAAATTAATTCCCACACAGGAGTTTTCCTATTTCACTAGTTTTATAAAACTTTCCAAGGTTGGAATCTCCAAAAATTTTTCATATTTAAAATAAAATAATCATATGTAAGATGTATGATATATATAATTTTGGCACTCACTAGAGAAGAGGCTTGTGGGATTGAGAATAACATTTTTGGTAGGAACCTGATCTACGCGTAGATACGTTTTAATATTTCGAGTATGCATATTGAAATGGATTTCTAATTTGGATTAAGTGAAAGCTTAAGGCAAAAACAACACAAAAATTTTATCTTTGTAATTTTAAATTATTTGGTTCTATTTAAATCTAAATTCTCTTATTTTCTCAACTATAAATTTAGTTTAATGATTAGGAAAAATAGGAACCTTGAATAAAAAGTGAAGATTAGATAATATTATAATTTGAAAATGCTTTTATTTTATTTCAGTCTTACAAATAAATAATAATACATAATATTAATAAGCTTAAATGAGATTTTATTACTGTTACTCTATTCTTTTAGTAACATTAATGAAATAGCATGGCATTAAGTGAAAAAGCCGCTTTTCTCTAAAATGCTCTTCAAAAATTTATTTTTTTATTTCTTAAAAAAATCTTTTTTTTAATTTTCTTTTTTTCTATTAACTTTATTTGGCCATACAAAGACATAATTTTTCAGAGAAGAGAACAATGGCAGAGAAATTAAGCATCTCTGAATTGACCAAAGAACAAGAAACATTCCTTGCTGAATGCGAGAAAGAGTTCGCTAAACGGTATACCGACGACGAGGCTGATTTCAAGAAAATCTGCGAAGCTCCACGTCGTCCGCCACCGATCGTCGAGCCATGGTACAATAAACCTCGACGAAATTTTGACTGGTCCCGTCAAAGGGAAGGCGGAGGAGGTTCCCGTCAAAGGGATGGCGGAGGAGGTTACCGTCAAAGGGATGGCAGAGGAGGTTACCGTCAAAGGGATGACGATGGAGGTTACCGTCAAAGGGATGACGATGGAGGTTACCGTCAAAGGGATGGCGATGGAGGTTACCGTCAAAGGGATGGCGATGGAGGTTACCGTCAAAGGGATGGCGGTGGCGGTTATCATCAAAGGGACGGCGGCGGAGGTTTTCACCACAGGGATGGCGGTGGAGGTTCCCGTCGAAGAGATTTCTCTCCATATCAGAGAGGAAGACATCATGATGACCATGGTTATCATCAACGAAAACGACCTCACAATTAAAAAAAAAATATATAAAACAACTAATCGAATGTAATTCTTTTAAAAAAGAAATTCTTCTCAATTATATTTAAAAATCGTTGTTTTTGTTTCGATTTGAATTGTTTATACCACTCCACGATAGATGCTCGCCTATCAATTTTCTCCTCCCAACTCAAATGTTCCTCTCGTTTAAGAACTTCAACAATTTCATTCCATTGTTTAATCCAAATCACCGGTGCATTATATTCCTTTAAAAGACGTAACGGAGATAGGCCATCCTTCGAACATTCTCCTGGTGTCAGCCTATCTTCCACCACGGGAACACTTCCTAAAAACAAAGAAACATAAGTCTACAATAGTATTGTAGGGAAAAAAATATTTTTTACATTTAATTCGTTTTTTTTTTTTAAATCAAAAATAGCAAAATTTTTATATATTTGGAGATTGATTTGATTTTATTTGCTCTGGGCATTAGTAAAGAGGTAGAAGTTTTGGTTGATTATAAGTTTACTTCATGTTCTAACAACAAAAATTTATACGAATTACATTGGCTACCAATTGACTTGAAAATACAAGTACGGTGTATAAATATATTCAGATGCCGATAAAAAATTTAAAAACTTATTTTTTCTATATTCGGATACGACCCTACTAACTAGGAAGATTTTTTTAAATAATTATTATTTTAAGAGGGTAAAAATGAGAAATGCAGCTAAGATTATTTCTTTATTTGGTTAATTCACACAGCTGACGTTTCGGTTCCGTGTTTGAACCATCTTCAGAGCTGGCGAAAAGTAATTATGAAAGTGTCATAGTGGATTTTATACATTGTTGAAAAATTCTTATATAATATAAAAATTTTATATAATATAAAATTTTTCAACAATGTATAAAATCCACTATGACACTTTCATAATGACTTTTCGCCAGCTCTGAAGATGGTTCAAACACGGAACCGAAACGTCAGCTGTGTGAATTAACCAAATAAAGAAATAATCTTAGCTGCATTTCTCATTTTTACCCTCTTAATAATATAACAACTCAGCTATAAATTGTTTACGCAACAATTAAATAATTATATTAGCCTATTACATTATTATTCAAAGTTTTTAATAATTTGGAACAATTATTTTTATTTAGATATTTTCTATTTATTTTTTATCTTTAGATTTATTTTTTATATTGAATACAAAGGCAAAGAATTCAAAATATTTAATCGTATCAAGATTAAAGGTCCCAGGCAAAATCTATGAATTGGATACCAATCAAATAGTCTAAATGGCCTCAGATGCCGAAAAAGACCTTAAAAAAGATTGTTTTTACCTAGAGACATGGCTTCATAGATACGATAGCATTCAGTATTGATCCCCACAGGACTTAAAGTCAAATCAGAGTCTAGGATAGTATTAATATATCTTTTCAAGGAAGCATTGGTCTCTTTAGGACTCCATTCTTTTCTTGAGTGAATAATACATTGTTCTGTTTTATTTAAAAAGTTCACAAGGTGTTCTCTAGATGAGTTTTTGTAAACAGTGCCTTGGAAATTACAAACATGATTCCTAGAGGAGATAAGATCAATTTGAGAACTAGGGATGTCAGGGAAACTTCGATATGTTGCCACACCAAGGGGCCATTGAAATACTTGTTGGTTGTCAACACGAGTCCAGTCGTAGACGACAAAGAGAACGTCAACTAATCCACCTCGTGAGCGCAGGTAGCTTTCAATCCACTGGTTGTTACAACGTTCATCACCCAATATTAAAACAGCTGTACGTTTTAAATTGGGATACAAAGGAAGATAATCCAGCCATAATCGTGCTTGAGAAATTTTTTCTTGAGATCGTCCATTGAGTACCAGGATTAGATATTGAACCATCGGAAAGGAATCCTGCACCATTTGTGAACCAGAACGATAAATAAATTCTATACGGGTAGTTTGCCATCGTCCAAAAATATTTCCATTCTCATTGGAAAGAATCTCCCCATTGATAATATGTGACCAAAGGTAATCAGCGATTGCCGCCTTCCCCCATATTTCGACTACTTCACGAACTTTGTTGGGTTTAGTTCCGACTTTATTTGAATAGAAGAGATGATAGAAAGAATAAAATGTGATAAGAATATATACAAGGAGAAATAGAAGAAGAAGCGCTTTACATTGCGCTTTCATTCTGACAAGTCAACTCATAATATTTGAGGTTATGTTTATGCTACTTGAAACAAAAAAAAATCTGTTTATTTATTAAGAATTTTAAATGTGCAATTATTAATAATTTTGTTAATTTAAATAAGAAATGATAATTAGTGATTTTGAAAGTGATTGTTTTATATTTGGCGGTTCGAACAGCTGGCAAATAAATTTTTGAAACAAGACATGTAAAGATGATCAATATAGTTCCTTTTAATGAACGATTTCACCGGCGCCACTTTTGATTTAAGAATTTTTTCTTTTGAACTTATATTTATAAAGACTGATGAGGATTTTTAATTTATAATAATTTGACATACAACCTTTGTTTTGGATAAATGCGGGCGACTGAAATTCTTGCAGTATTTTACTTCTCATGATAAATTTTTTTTCATTTCGTTCTTCGCTCTTTTCAAAGACTAGTTCTTTTAAACGAGTTCATTCCATCTACAAACACGAGTGCAATGAGCAACACAAAAGCCAACCAGCACTGGCATTCATCGCTGCTTGTCACCACCTTCAGCCATTTCCATTTGGACTCCAGACTTTTCTTTTACAATCATATTTTAGTTAGCCAGCTTAGTAATCAGATTCTTTAATTTCATTAATTTAAGACTGATTAGTGTTTAATCGGTGCCTGTTCCAAAATTTATTCGACCACGAAGGCTCTGGCTGCTGTTGGCTTCACCTTCGCCTCGGCGACCGAGCGATGAGTCGTCTCGTATTTGTTCCATTCTATCGTTTCAGGGGTACGATCTCTCTTAGCCGTGATCAAGGTACTCTCAAGGTCCCATCCATTTTCCTTTAAAATTTATTTTTAACCAATTCTAGAATAGAATTTTTTGATTTATTAATTAATTTTAGTGCCAATTGAACTCAAAAGAGTCCTTGGCTTTTTGGATCGTCTCGCCAGGTCTAATCATGGTGGATACCAACGTTCTTTTGTTTATGTCGAAATCTTTCCTAATTCAACTCGCATTTATTTCATAACTTTTAAAAATATTTATTTAACTAGTATATTTTTAAATTTTATAAAAAAAAATTTCAATAATCGATTATTAATTTAAAAAATACTAATCAATAATAAAAATAAATTCATTAAATATATAATCTTTGAAATTTTTTTTTTTTTTTTTGAAATTTTTGTTCTTAAAAATTATTTAATTTTATTTATATATATAAATTAAATTAAAAAATTTTCTTTTTATTTTATTAATCTAGTAATTTTTTTTGTTCATATCTTGGTAATATAAATTTCATTTGTCAAAGCATAATCAAATTCAATTATTCTTTGACAAATAAATGCTTTAATAAGTAATCGTTGGTTTTGATTACAATTTTTCATTCAATAAACTAAAAATAAAAAAAATTTTTTTGTTTAAAATATCTATTAATAAATTTCAATAATGGATGACATGCAAGTGATAAAACAAATTGTAATGAATGCCAGGTTGGTTTTGTACAAAAGCACATGTCTCTTTTTCTCTTAATAATTTGGATGCATTTATTTATTTTTGCTACAGGTTTAGTTTGATTGTGGCATGATTGGATTCATGCAGAGCGTCTATGGCCGAGCAACCTAACTGTGTGTCCGGGGGGTCTGAATCGATCACCGATACAGCTGGGGCCACCAAATCATATTCTGTCAGGTAATATTAACCAATTGGAAAATATTTTATTACAATAATTTGCTCATAGAATAATCTCATGGCAATTTATATTATTTTAAGTCATTTTTTTTTAATTTACCCAAATTAATTAAAAATGAGGAAAAAATTTTATATTATTTTAAATTTGAGACTGAAACTTCTATTTGGGTGGAGGTAACTGTTGTATAAGGTCCGAAGACCTATGATGACCAAAGTCACAGAAGAAGAGAAGTGATATAAGAGGATGCTCTAAAAATGTGCGATTATCTCAAAACTATTCAAAAGAATAAAAGAATAAAAATTACAAGATATAGAAATGAAAGAGAGTGCAGCTATCCTTTTTTTTTATTTATTTATTCGCCAACAAAGAGGTTAATAAATAAATGAAAAGACAATAGCTGCAATCCCTTCAGACAAGAGTAGAGAGAATTATATATAATAGATAGAATAATAGAGAAATTTGGAATTTTAGGGAAAAGTAGCCACTTCAAAAAATAAACTATACGTCTAATTAGCCATTTTCATGTTATTCAATAATTATTCATCTAGGAAAACCACTATCAATACTAGGGATTACAATACCGGGATACCGAATACCTTTATTTTGAGCCATTTGTACAATTTTGTAATAGCGATATTCACACGTTTAAATACCGTTTTTTCAGTATCTTATGTTGGGATTTTTATTTTTTGCTTCGACAAAATACACAATTTATTTAACATTTATTATATATATTTACTATTATATTAATTAAATAAATTTATATAACACCATTTTGATGAGTAATATACAATGATGCTCAAAGTTTGATGATGCTTTGCAACACTTTAAGTAGTAAGCTGGTAACTGGTAGTCTGATGAATTCTATATTTTCACTCTCTAATAAAACTGGCAAATAAAACAAAGAAAACACCTGTGTTTTCTTTCTTTTTATAAAATTTCTACACGGTATTCCGGTATTAAGTTCTAAAAAATACCGAATCCCGGTATTGAACTTTTGGTCCGGTATTGCAATCCCTAATCAATACTCCTGGCTTTAACAGAATTTGGTCATTGCTTAACCACATAAATAGGCTGTTATTCATTACCAGTTCAAGCATAGAAATTGTATATTTGTTATCATGGCAACGAGTTTCATATCTTTACTAGATGTTTGTTAAATGGAAGGCCAAACAATTTTGGGGCAGATAATAGTTAATTTGGTAACTGATATCAAATTCTTGTAAAATGACTTGTGTTCAAAAATACCTTTTTAACCATAATTGAATCTATCTTAAAAAAAAATAATTATTATTTTTTAACTATTTAAACCAGGAACTTTCTCTTTAAGGAACCGTGAAGATTTGAAATAAAAGGCAAAAAAATTTTTAAAAAAATCTATTTTTGAAACCAAATTAGTAATATTTAACAAGATTGTCTTGTTAAATATATCTATGACTCAGTTAAAGTCCGAATCTAGGTATTTTGAATACTAATCTCTTATTCAAATATATAAAATTCGAAAAATATTTAAGTAAATTAGTAAGTTATACAGGAGAAGGAACAGGTGCAGCCAAAAATAAAAAGCATCCGATTTGTCACAATCCAATGAGACGTTTCGAGTTAATTTTATTGATCCACTTTCAATCTTTCAAATTGTTCTGGAGTTGGCCTTAATGGGTAATACATGGAAATTTATCTATCATATGGACGATGTTATGCACGAAGGAACCAAGTGCCATTAACCTAAAACTGAGATAAAGGCCATTTCATTTGCACAATTGTAAACAAACCCAATGGCAATGACTTTTTCTTGTTTTGTACAAAAAAACTGAACAGAGTGCGATTTTGCGATTTAAATAAAAAAAAGTAGATCTTCTTTTTCCCTACAAGATGGCGGTATTATCTCAATTTCGATCCTAATGACGCCGGGTTCCTTCATGCCTAATATGGTTCATATGTATTAGCGTGTTGGCCCATCATACTTATTAAGTGAGAATGATGTCTCATTGGATTGTGAAAAGTCGGAGGCTTTTTATTTATGACTGCACCTGCTCCTGTTTATATAAAAACAGCCATTGACTTCATTGGTTGACAAGTGATTTAGTAAGATACATCCTGTCACTAAAAAGAAAACGATCTCTAAAAAAGTATACAATTTTTTTAAATCTTATTAAATCGACGTTACGGGTTTATTAAAAAATGAACTTAAGTACATCAAAAATAGATAAAATCTTAATCTGACCGATTTTTACTTTATATATTTAGAGAAATTCAAATTAAATTTGTCACTTCTCTTTATTAAAATTATCTAGAAAGATTTTAACACAAGAATAGCTAATAGCAGAAAAATTGTTCCTAAGATTTTTAGTAGATATTTGATTTAGATGATTATGGAAAATGAATCAAATTAGTTGTAAGTTTTATTTTATTCATAAATCTTGAAATTTTTCATCATGTGATTTCCTATGCAGTTACGACTAGTTGAACTTGTGTCATTTCTAGTCTTCCTTTGTCCTAAAGATTAGGGCTGCGCAAAATAATCGATTATTAAAAAAATAATAATCGATTATTTGGATTATTTTTCATAATCCTTTATATTTCCCATAATCGAAATGACCGATTATTTTTCCCACAATCAAAATAATCTATTATTTTTTTTCCATAGTCGAAATAATCGATTATTTTTTCCCACAATCAAAATAATCGATTATTTTTTCCATAATCGAAATAATCGATTATTTTTTTCCACAATCAAAATAATCGATTATTTTTTTCCATAATCGAAATAATCGATTATTTTTTTCCACTATCAAAATAATCGATTATTTTTTCCATAGTCGAAATAATCGATTATTTTTTCCCATAATCGAAATAATCGATTATTTTTTCCCCATAATCGAAATAATCGATTATTTTTTCCCATAATCGAAATAATCGATTATTTTTTTCCACAATCAAAATAATCGATTATTTTTCTCCATAATCGAAATAATCGATTATTTTTTTCCATAATCGAACACCCCTACCCATGATCTCCTGCGATTGGAGCTACCTGCCTCTATTTTTCCTAAAACCTTTCAATCTCTAAACATTCAAATCGAACCTCAACTAGCTTTGATACGTGTTTCCTACCAGGAAATAAATCAGTAATCTGAAAGTTGAATATTATTTTTTTTTTAATTATTAAATTTTTCGTCATGTTAAATGACTGTTTAAAACAGTTTTTATTCTTACACCTTTTTTTTTTTAACTGAATAGTTTTTGAGATAATCTCATTTTTCAGACTATAGGAGAAACTCGAGGGGAATTTTTCTATATGTAAATTACTTGTAAATTTATATATACACTTAATTTTATTTAACACGATAGATTGGTTCCCAAAAAATATATAGCTTCTCCAGAAAAGATTCAGAGTTTGAACCGGCATGACAAAATGGCTTGCTTGGTGGCCTGCGCATTGCCTACTTGGCTCAATAAAAAAAATCATATAAAATAAAAAAAACTCAACATCGGATTTTTGATATGAATCGAATACTTTCTCTCTATATATTTCATATATAGGGTAATAGAAACTAAAAAATGGCGTTAGAATCATATTATTGTAATATATGCAATTTGTCCTATACAAAATATAATTGGAAAATAGTTTGTCATCGGAAGTTATAAAATTCATAAATACTTTTATTTCCAAAGGTCTTTTCTTTGGTATCTCAATTTATTTTAGTTGAAATAAATACCACCATGAACATAAATTTAAAAAAAGTGGCCTTGTTCTATTTTTATTTTCTAAATAAAATACTTTGCCACTGAAAAAATCTGGTGTGACTGGTCGCACAGCACACAACTTTCTCTTACCTTAGATAATCGAAAGTTGTGTTCTGTGCTTGTCACACCAAATTTTTTGTCCACATATATTTAGTTTCCGACGGTTCGGTACATTCAAATTTAAGAAACCCCCCCCATTCATAGTCTTTTCGGCAACTTAGGCCATTTAAGACTTTGACGATAACCGTTGTAGAGAATATATCTATTGTGGGGTCAGGCATTTCTATTTAAGCCATCTGGTATCCAAATGGCTTAAATAAAATCATCGGACTGCCTGGGTCCGAACCCGCGACGTTTGGTATAGGAGGTAGGCGTGCTACCTACCACGCCAAACCCGGGGGCATGTAAAATTTATAAGTATTTATATTTTACCATGGCAACCATTTCTCCTATCTTTCTATGAAGTACAAGAGTAAAGTGGTCTTCAGAAGATTTCAATGGCAAAATGAGAATATACATTTTAAAGAGCATCTAAAAATAATTGATTTTTGAATTTTAATCAAAATTGTTGGAGCAAATTTTGTGAAATGGAAAAAAAAGAACTGAAAAAGTGCATCAGTAAACTACTCTTCGGCCAATTTTGTTCAAAAACTTGTCACATACAATGGGGCCTAACTTAAATATAAAATTTCAACTTCCTATCTCTTTTCGTTCTCGAGATATTATGTTCACAGACACACAGACAGACCATGTCGCGAAAACCACTTTTTTGGATTCAGGGGACCTCAAATCGTGTATATCTGTCAAAATCTTCATATCGAATTTTCGACATAAATCCAATACTTTCTCTCTCTATATATTAACATATATAGAAGTAAGAGAAAGTAAAAAACAAATAATCACAAGAGTGCTTTTAATATTGCACCTCGAAGTATTTGCTTAGTTCAAAACACCCCAACTCAAATGATCTTGCGGACCACTTTAGAAATGCATCATTGCGGACCACATATAAAATTATTTATTTATTAAATATTAGATATTTAATTTTTTATTAATTACTCTTTGAACTCATAAATAAAATATGCAAAATATTCACAAGAATATTATATTAAAATCAAAGTTAATTGTTTCCTATAATTTTCACAGTTTATTTTTGAATATATGGGTGCACAAATAATTTATTTTTTTAATACATTAATTTTCTCCACTTTGACCATTATAAAATAAATAAATTTTATATTTTTTAAAAGTGTAATGAATCCCTCGGGCCGTAAAAATGTCCAAGGTATCACGCAAATTTGCTATCTTGAACGATATATTGACTGGCTAATGAACTATGTGAGTATTGTTTGAAAAAATTCCATCCTTTTCAAACAAGGCTCTACCTAGTTAACAAAATTTAGAATGTAAAAAAAAGAATTACAAGATAAAACATTGCACTTTATTTATACATTGTCTAATTGATTTTTGAATCTTTTTAAGGTTGTTCGGACATTAAAGCACTTTGGTAGATTAAAGCTAATTTTTTAATATGTTATAAATCACTATCAAATACGTATAAAATAAAATTTTGAAGCAGATCTGACACAGGGTTATCGTGTAATTAATTTTTAAAAAATTGAAATTTAACATGTAGCCTATGGGGAATAACGACGAAATTCACACATATCGAATTATATACGCATCTGTGCAAATGATACAAAAACAAAAAAACTTACATTTTATTAATTCACTTCCGAGGAATACGTTAAAAATAAAACCAAAAGTTTCTGCCGACCGCTTTTAAAGATATTTTAACAAGAAAGTCAAAAAATTCTCCAAAATGACAGTCGCTAATATTTAAAAATAATGAATTCTCGAGAGTCAGACCAGCCTGGCAACGTCGCATAGCATAAGTGTCTTATCTCTATGTCAGATACATTTTTTTTTCAATTTTACAATATTTTTTCTCGCAAATCGTCCATTGTGTTTAAACTGATTTGCATTAAACATTGTAATATATTAAATAAAATAAAATTTAAGGCGTTTAAGATTTAAAATAGATAGTTGATGAATGCAATGTTGCCAGTTCTATATTACGTGAAATACTGCTCAAGTCGAAAGTCATTCATTTATTATTTTTGGTAATTAAATTATTAACTTAATCCAATTATAAACTATGATAGGTCACGACTAAATTATAATAAGGAATTTTGGCATTCAAATTTTTAATTTTATTTAAAAAAAATTTAGATTCTATTATGACTTACGATGTACTATCCGAACAACCTTAAATAATAAAGAAAATAAATTTCTCTATTTAATTGCAATACAAAGATAATTTTTTCTTATAATTTGGCAAGGTCTATAATTTGTTGCTAACCTATTATTACTATTAAATCAAAACATTAATAAACAGAGATGATATACTTAACATTTCTGTTTCTTTTGTTTTAGAGGGAAGAGGAGGCGTAATAGGAGCAGCGGCTCTGTGGACCAGGAAGGCGGCGGGACCAGTGCAAGCAAGAGGGGCCGCAATAGCATTGGGCCTCCGCCGCCCAAGACCCCGCAGCCCCGGAACGCAAGGTAGTCCTCAAGTTTCAAATTATTATTATTTTAATTGGTTTGGATTAAATTTCACATTTAAATGTAAAACCCAAAAAAAGATCGTAATTTATATCAGGTTTTAATCTGACGTTCCTCTTTTTCTCGGACAACGTCAGATTAAAACCTGAAAACGCACCGGACCAGCATCTTGATTTCGTAATTTATATACCGGGTGGGCCAATAGTGCGTGGACGGAAGATTGTGGGCTTATTAACAGACATTTTTAAAGTTTGTTGATCGTGTATAATGTGGGGCCTTTAGGGCTACAAATTAAAAATATTTTTGTTCCAATTGCACTTTTTATACAGGGTGATCCATATCAAAGATATGTTTTTTAAAATGGAACGCCCTATATATATTATTGCATATTTGTATTCTAAGGCCAATTTTAGTATGACTTTATGCCATGCAATGTATTCCAAAGCAAACAGTTTAGTCGCAAATCGGGTTTTTGTGAAAAAACTGCTTTCTGAAAAAAATGGAATATCGCGCGAACCGTAAAACTTAGAGGACTGTTTTGTGATGTTACTAACCATTTTGTGATGTTACTAACCATGAAATGTACTAATGTAGGCCAAATGGGGAACCCGGAATTATTCTTATGTTGGAAGAAATGGCTATTCCAATTTGGAAAATTACAATCATGGATAACTTCATTTTTTTCAAATGGATCATGCTACTTTTTTTATGCCATGGGACGTGAAATTTAATTATCTTTCAGATGATATAAGGTTGTCTATATCTATCTTTGAAACATTTCTTTTTATTCGAAAATATCTGATAACGAAAAAAAAAATTTATTATAGACAAAACAATTTAAAAAAAAATACAAACTCAAAACAAAATTGTAATAAATGGAAAAGATATGCTACATATTCGAAAATGTATTTACTAGGTAAATTTCCTTTAAAATCAGTTATTTTAACTCCTCGAAAAAGAAATTAGGGTTAGGAGGTGCGCCATCTTGTTGAAAAGTCAGAACCCTAATTTGAGCAAGCGGGACTTCTTCGAGGAGTTCAAATAAATGATTTTATAGGAAATTTAAATACAATTTCGAATATTTAGCATCATTTCCATTTATTACGATTTTTGTTTTGCTTTTGGATTTTTTTTTTTTTAATTGTTTTGTATATAATAAATTTTTTTTTTTTTCGTTATCAGATATTTTGGTATAAAAAGAAAAGTTCCAAAGATAGATATAGACAACCTTATATCATCTAAAAGATAATTGAATTTCAAGTCCCCAAAAGTAGCATATTCCATTTGAAAAAATGAAGTTATCCACATTATACAAGATCAACAAACTTTAAAAATGTCAGTTAATAAGCCCACAATCTTCCGTCCCCGCACTATTGGCCCACCTGTTATAAATATATATAGTAAATTTATATTGTATATATTAAATGAATTTTATAATGATTTCCTGTGTGGAAATAATTTTTCTCAAATATGTTTTTTAAATCTTAAAATTTCTCCTTGAAGAGAGAAACACTTTTATTCGCTTTTACATCCATTTGTGATCCTCATCCTACTTATTTTTGTGATATTTAAACCACGAGGCAAAAATCTTCTCTCTTTTATACATATATCGAGTATATATCGTGACTTTAGTACTGTAACTAGGCATCTCAATAGTGGCGCAACCAGGATTGCTCTCTGAAGGGATGGGGTTTTATTTTTGGCATGTTTGGCATTAAGCAGTTAAGCAGGATCTTTTCGATCTTTATGGTTAATAATCATTAATCCGGAAAAAAGTTGTGTCATGGACGTAGCCAGATAGCTTGATACCTTGTTGGGGGGGGGGGGGGCAACCACCATCTTCATGGCTAGGGATCATGGCTTGATAAGATGGTCGCATAGTCGACCAAAACGTCGATATATATAATTCAAAACCACATAGACGTTTCGATGGACTATGCGACCATCTTATCAAGCCATGAGCCCTAGCCATGAAGATGGTGGTTGCCCCCCCCCCCCCAACAAGATATCAAGCTATCTGGCTACGTCCATGACAGCAACTTTTCTCCGGATTAATGATTATTAACCATAAAGATCGGGAAGATCCCCGCCCCTTTCTATAGTTTATATTTCCTTAATACATTTGTTTTATACAACAAAAGGATAATAGAGTTCATTGGTGTTTTCATCTTTTTTTTTTATTATTAACGTCTGAAATATTTCATTTCAAACTTTTGAATAATTTGACAAACTGCCGCCCCTGAATTTGTTGCCATTCTATGCTGCAGTCTTTTTAGCCTATTTAGAAATACAGCCCTCATATTGATCCAGTAAGCTCTTTTAAAAATAAAATTTCACAATGGGAAAAATATATTTGTTTTTAATAGACGAAAAAATTTCAGGACAAGACAGGGGGGGGGGGGGGGGCATTGGCCCACTCCCTGCCCCCACGCACATCAAACCCAGATCGACCTTTCGGTCGACTATGCGACCATCTTATCTAGCCATGAACCCTAGCCATGAAGTTGGTCGCATAGTCTTTCTTTTCTTTGCTGCTCCTGTACCTACTCTTTCCCAACTTGTAAAAATCCTTAAAACAAATAGAAAAAAATTTATTTTAAATTAAAAGTCAAAGTTTCGGAGCGCAAAATAATAATCTTCGAGCGTCCGAGAGACTATATTTTCAACTCTTGGGGAATTTAACCCCCAAAATTCCCCCTGGTTATGTCACAAACAACTCCAAATTTTCTTTTTTTGATTTGAACAGAATATCTCGCAATACATCCTTTAAGGCTGAACGCACACCAATTGAGCAAAAACGTTTTCGAACAAAATGTTTAATGACTAATCATGCCCAAAACTGTTTTTTCAATGCTTTTCTATGGGTCAACGCACACCGAAGAGGCAAAACACAATTGGACATGATTCGACTTTATTGAACAAAATGTTTTGCCATTGAGTGTTTTGCTCAATCGTTGTGCGTTGGCATCAGGGGGTTGTAACTCACAGGATTTGACATAAGAAAAGTTGCTAACGCCAGAGGTACGATGCGCTAGCGTCGCAGTCCCAGATTCGGTAGCTCCGCCCACTATACTCAAATCGGCATGCTACCGGCAGTCCACTTGTCACATAGCGTCACATAGTGTATTTTTAATCTGTGGGCCACCAGCATACCCTTACTACTTCTACTTGAAAAGCGTTGCAAAGCATCATTACACGTGCCTATTAATTACATATTATTATTATTATCATCAAAATGGTGTATAAATCTTGTGTGCAAGAAATTTGGAAAGGAAAGAAGATTGCATCGTTTCCTAAGCTCAAGTTGTGGTTGATTTGCCGTGGAAAATGTGTACTATAAGTAATATATTCTATTATTCAATTAAAGACCCTAGCTAAATTATTAATTTTTTTTTAACTTGTTAATACATATATTTGGATACCAAATAGTGCAAATAATGTGTGGATAATTTGTATCATAATAATATTTAATATTTTTTAAGTATGTTTTAATGTCTATATGAGCTAAGATGGCGAAAAAAAAACATTGTGTATTTTGTTGAAGCAAAAATAAAAATCTCAACTCTTTAAACATAATAACTTTGTCTTATTGTTTAAATACCGTATAGGCCTATATAAATACGACTTTACTCAAGATGTTTTTATATTTTCAGAAAAAAATTTATATTTTTACATAAACAGGTGGTTGGGGGTGAGGGGGGGGGGCAAAAGGGCGAAGCGGTGAAGGGCGGAGCCAATTCACGAATGACGTCACATTGCGACTCTAGCGCCAACAGGCGTCTGTTGTTGCAGTTGTGACGAGTTTGACAGGCTTTCCCATCTATATTATCTATGGTTGGCATGCTCGAGTTCAAATCTCTCTCTGAACAAGTTTATTTTCCCCTCGCGTAATGTTAGTTGGGGGATCTGTCGCTAGATGGTCTTAAACTTATAAACAATTTTTAACATGGAGCTGTCCATTCTTAATTGTTTGATCTGTGTTGGGAACTAAGGTGCTAGAAAACAAAATATATTTCGACACAAAAAAATCTTGTGTTACAGCCATAGATAATATAGATGGGAAAGCCTGTCAAACTCTTCACAACTGCAACAACAGACGCCTGTTAGCGCTAGAGTCGCAATGTGACGTCATTCGTGAATAGGCTCCGCCCTTCACCGCTTCGCCCTTTGCCCCCCACCTGTTTATGTAAAAATATCAATTTTTTTCTGAAAATATAAAAACACTTGAGTAAAGTCGTATTTATATAGGCCTATAAGGTATTTAAACAATAAGACAAAGTTATTATGGTTAAAAAGTTGAAATTTTTATTTTTGCTTCATCAAAATACACAAGGTTTTTTCGCCATCTCAGATCATATAGACATTAAAACATACATAAAAAATATTATATATTATTATGATACATATTATCCACACATTATTTGCACTATTTGGTATCCAAATAAATTAACAAGTTAAAAAAAAAATTAATAATTTAGCTAAGGTCTTTAATTGAATAATAGAGTATATTACTTATAGTACACATTTTCCACGGCAAATCAACCACGACTTGAGCTTGGGAAACGATGCAATCTTCTTTCCTTTCCAAATTTCTTGCACACATAAGATTTAAACACCATTTTGATGATAATAATAATATGAAATTAATAGGCACGAGTTAGGATGTTTTGCAACGCTTTTCAAGTAGAAGTAGTAAGGGTATGCTGGTGGCACACGAATCAAACAAACACAATGTGTCAAGTGGACTGCCGGTAGCATGCCGATTTGAGTATAGTGGGCGGAGCTACCGAATCTGGGACTGCGACGCTAGCGCCTCTTACCTCTGGCGTTAGCAACTTTTCTTATGTCAAATCCTGTGAGTTACTACCCCCTGCTGACAAGTGGAATGCCGGTAGTCTGTTGATGCCGATTTGAGTATAGTGGGCGGAGCTACCCAATCTGATACTGCAACGCTAGCGCCTCTTACCTCTGGCGTTAGCAACTTTTCTTATGTCAAATCCTGTGAGTTACAGCCCCAGTTACAGCACAACTTCGGTAAGAGAAAGTTGTGTGCTGTGCGACCAGTCTCATCAGATTTTGGTTTATGGATATATATATATATATATATATGAAAAGCATGGGGAAAATATTTTAAGTCAATTTTGTTTGTTTATATTTTTTACACTATCTGGTTGCAAAACTGAGTTCTTTTATATGCTATTTTCAAGCTTTTGAAAAACTTGATAATTTCAATAATATTCACTCTCTAAGTAACACCGTACAATGAAAAGGTATAATGTATAAAAACTTGAAAAAAAAAAAAAAGATCTGGTGAAAAATTGCAAAAAACATATCATTTTTTTCCCGTGGGCTCTATATATATATATATATATATATATAGCGACGTTCTAATTAGCAAAGTGCCTAACTACATTTTTGTTTATTTTTCAGGAGAGCCAAAAAAACATTTCATTGTCATTGTTAGAGCCACTGTTAAACACTTTTTGTAAGGCAACTTTTCGAACTGAAAAATTTGAATTACGCTCTTACCCAGTTCAGAGCATAAGGAGAATGATATTTTTCAACAGAAAATACAAAAAAAAAATGATTTTCGAAAAAAGTGGAGTTAGGCACTTTGCTAAGTAGATCGTCGATATATATATACATATATATGGCCCACGGGAAATTAATATATATATAAATATATATATATATATTTTGTATAATATAATCGAATGGAGGAAGGCCGTCTAATTTACAGGAAGGTGAAGAAAATAGACTTTATTCGGCCCAAAATTATTTATTATTATTATTTTAAGGTCCTGAGGATGGGTGACGTATAGTCCCCGAAACGTTGACATTGGTAATAAATAATTTTGGGCCGAATAAAGTCTATTTTCTTCACCTTCCTTTTTTGTATAAAATAAAAAAAAATGTCTACAATAAGAAATTATTACATTATTTCTAATCTGTTTAAATGTTTTTTGTTAATTTAGGAGGTCGAAAAGTCCTTCTGGAAGTTCATCTTTAGTTCTAAACAATAATCTACAAAACTCATCGTCGTCTTCGTCGACGTCATTAACGGCACCCAAAAATAGTAAACGTTCCAAACGCTCGCAATCTCACAGCCTTGATTCTCAAATTGATATCACATCGGAGGCAACCACCTCCTCAGTTTCCGTAGAGAACGAGCCCACACCTGGAACTTCGCGAGGACGTCCTCGTCGATCACTTCCAGTTACATTTAAAGAGAAAGTCATATGTAAGTATCAATTAAATTTTATCCTTAAACTTAGTTTAAATAAATCTCTAAACGCAAAAAAAGAAAATTTGTATATTATTTCAAGTATTGATTCAATATATTGTTTTATAGTCTTCATAGCTGTACCACGTGGTATATACCGTACTGTGTGATTCGAAAATATGAGACCACCTGAAAATATTAAAATAAATATAAATTAAAATAAATTGTAAGTTTAATAAAATTCATTTTATAAATTTATATATTAAACATATCTAATTGAAAAACTAATTATAAAAAGCTTAATGAAAAAATAAGTCAAATTACTCAATAAAATTTAACTTTATTTTAAAATTTTGTTGAGTCAAAAATTTGTGTTAAGGAGTGTGATGTGGAGGACACTTTATTTTAAGTCTATTTAAACAAATAAAAAGTGAATACCTGTATCATTTCAAAACAAAATATAGGATTAATATAACCCATTAATTAAAAAAAATCTTAATAATTTAAATTTGGAAACTTCAAAATGTCAACGGGCCCAAAATTAACTGAATGCGAAAAAGGCTTCATCGATGGTTTAAGACTTGCAAATAAAATTGAACGACAAATTGCATTACAGATTGAAAGATCGAAAATAGTAGTGCACAATTAAATTAGTTTTAGAGAAAATTAGGGCATAAAATCGGGCCCAGAGTAGCCAAAATCATAAACGATCATGGCCAACCGCGTGTTTTGCAGATGGTATTGGATTTTTATCAAAACTAGTAAGTCAATCAAGAATTTCCCTAGCACTAAAGCAAAATAATTTAGCAGAATATGTAAAAATAAAAGCAGCACCAAATTTAGAAACAGATCTTAAAGAACATCACTCCCAAAGTTATGAGTTGGGATACTGAATGGAGACGCTAGTTATTTACTGATGAAAAGAAACTCAATTTGGACGAACTGGATGGTTGCCATTATTATTGGCATGATTTAAGAAAAAAAGAACTTTATTCAAATGAGTTCACGGAAGTGGCAGTATTATTTTGTTTTTAAATGGTACAGGTTTCTAAATTTCACTTTTTATTCAACTTATAATAAAGTTGACTCAACAAAATAAAATGTTTTAAAATAAAATTGAATATTATTGTGTAATTTGACTAATTTTTTGATCAAACTTTTTAATTAGTTTTTTAATTAGATATATAAATTAATTTTATTAAATTTTCAATTTACCATGATTTATTTAGTATAAATATATATATAGTATAATAAATCAGACTCGGGTTCATTTTATTTCAAAAAACGAGGATTCTTGCCTTGATTATAATATTTTACTTGATAAGCTCCTTCAAGCTTATCAAGTAAAAAAATCTGGTGTGACTGGCGCACAGCACACAACTTTCTCTTACCTTCGGTAATCGAAAGTTGTGTACTGTGCTTGTCACACCAGATTTTTTGTGTCGACATGTATTTAGTTTCCGACAGTAGGGTACATTCGATTTTCAAGATGTAAAATTTATAAGTGTGGAAAAATATTTATATTTTGTTACCATGGCAACCATTTCTACTATCTTTCCTATGAAATACAAGAGTAAAGTGGTCTTCAGAAGATTCCAATCGCAAAATGAGAATATACATTTTAAAGAGCATCTAAAAAATAATTGATTTTTGAATTTAAAAAAAAATCGTTGGAGCAAATTTTGAGAAAATCGAAAAAAACTGAAAAAAGTACATCAGTAAAGTACTAGTAATCTTTGGCCGATTTTGATTAAAAGCTTATTTTTCCGGTCCCGGGAGATGTTTAACTTAAATATAAAATTTCAACCTCGTAGCTCAATTCCTTCATCCTTAAAAATTGAACACACACACACACCCACACACACACACACACACCCACACACACACACACACACACACCCACACATACACACCCACCCACACACACACACACAGACAGACAGACCATGTCGCGAAAACCACTTTTTTGGATTCAGGGGACCTCAAAACGTGAAGATTCATCAAAATCTCGACATCGAATTTTTGACATGAATCCAATACTTTCTCTCTATATATATATTACATATATACATAGGTAAGAGAAAGTCAAAATTCATTTTATTTATTGAATATTATTTAACAATTAGTTAACAATTGTTGAATTACAACAGCCAACTTAAAACTTCACATATTATTAGTTAAGAAGAAACTTTTGCAATAAGTGCCAAGTCACATCAGTTTTACCATGAATTTTTATGTGATTATTTCATTGTTTATTTTTACAAATAGGAAAAATGTTTAATGAAAATTTCGTGATCCAAATCTAGAAAATTTTTCAATCATCATCTTTTATAAACAATGAAACATAAAACATTCAAGTCACATTTCGAAAACTCAAGTATGGAACTTAATTTTGGCACTCGCTGTACTTAGTTACCTTAGAGTTATATTATAATCAATAATTCTACATTATTATCTAATTTTTATTCCTAATTCATATCATATCATTTATTGACCTTGTATATTACCCTTTTTTTTGCTTTAGAATAATTTTTCCATTTATTTTTATAATCTTTAATCAAATATTATCCGTATCAAAAGTTCAAAAACATTCCTAGAGAAGGTCATATTTAATCCAAAAATAATAACAATTCAACCTTTAAATAAAAGCAACATCCCCGAAATTTTGACATCAATAAATATTTTGCATTTTTAAAATTTATTTTAAAATGAATAATATTTTGAAGAAATGAATTATATTCAATTATTATATATATATACTGTATATATATATTAGGGTGGTCCTTATCGGGGGTGTTTTGGAATTTCTTTGCTCCCAGAGGCTCAAATGCTTCCAAATTGATAAAAAAAATTTGAGCTCTTAATATTAACTCTAAGATAGTCTGCATTCCGACCTAAGTTCCTTATGGCATAATTTTTTAACTCGGGGACAGATAAATTTAAAATGATGAGTCTCTCATGTTTTTATAGAGAATTCGACGCTCTACAAAAAAAGGTCTATTACGATTTGATATAAGTCTTACTAGTTAAAAAATTATTCGAGCTCAAAGTTTGATATTCATATAATTATCAATATTATGAAGCATATTGATAAAATTAACACTTGTGTTTAAAAATATATTTACATAAATTGAAACTTTACTACAAAAATGTAATATTTCAATTAAAATTAAATATACAAATTAAACACTAGGTTATTTGTTTCAAAGGTTTTATTAATTAAAAATTAACACTTAATACGTATTTCGACAATTCCTTGTCATCATCAGAAGTGATTACATTCTAATAGTAATCACTTCTGATGATGACAAGGAATTGTCGAAATACGTATTAAGTGTTAATTTTTAATTAATAAAACCTTTGAAACAAATAACCTAGTGTTTAATTTGTATATTTAATTTTAATTTACAAAATGTTTCAACGAGAACCAACAGTCGAAAGTTTAAATCTTAGTAATATTTCAAAACATAAGTGTTAATTTTATCATAATTAGAGAGCGGAAAAAAGTCTAATATCAAACTCGAATATCAAACTTTGAGCTTGAATAATTTTTTAAACTAATGGATTTATTTAAAATCGTAATAGACCTTTTTTTTGTAGAGCGTCGAATTCTCTATAAAAACATGTGACTCATAATTTTAAATTTATCTGTCCCCGAGTTAAAAAATTCTGAAGAACGAAAGAAATATTTCCGATGTTATTTCCATAAGGAACTTAGATTGGAATGCGGACTATCTTAGAGTTAATATTAAGAGCTCAAATTTTCAGAGAATTTTTTTTATCAATTTGGAAGCATTTTAGCCTCTGGGAGCAAAGAAATTCCAAAACACCCCCGCTAAGGACTACCCTAATATATATATTCCTTATTTATATTTCATGTTCTATTTATTCGATAATTAATTAATTTTATATTTATTTCTATGTGAAAAATTTCTTTCACTTTTTTGTAATTTAAAAAAAAAAAATCATTGTGTGGTTTTATGAATCCACGATGCAAGTGAAACTTTTTTCGGATCGTAGGCGATCCGCCTTCGGCGGGCGGCACGTCTAGCCAGGAGAGCTTCGCCCCCCCCCCCCCCCTGGATTATATATTTACAGTATATATAGATTGAAGATTTGAATATTTTAAATTATTTTAAAAATTATATTTTATCAATTTAAAAATTGAATTATTAAATCTCACAATTATTTTTTTATAATTCGTTATATATATTAAATTTCAACTTTATTATTTTTGTCGTCACGGATTGTGACGTCATGACTTGTAACGTCACGGCTCTTGACGTTCACGGCTTGTAACGTCACGGCTCTTGACGTTCACGGCTTGTAACGCGACATACTGATAGAAGAGCCAAAAATTTTGAGAGGATATAATAAAAGTTTCACTTTAAAAAAATAATAATAATAATAAACTAGAAGGAAATATAAAAGAACATAAAATCTTCATATTTCTATCACACCCGAGAGTATTTTAAATTGATTCGCCATTATTTAAAAAATTAAAAATATATTAATGATCTATCTTTTAAAGAAAAGTTAGAGTTATAAAACAAGTTTAGATTAAAAAAAAAAAAATCAAAATTCATTAGAGGTGAGTCATTTGATTAAATATCTGTAAACAAAACTATGTTCCTTTAGAAAATATTGATTATATTTCTGGTCGAAACCATAGGATGCATCCGCGTCAACCAATAAATGTCTCTGCTATGAATTGATGATTTGAGATTCATTCTTCCGACAATTTCTAACAGCGCATGCACTTGAAAAAAATTACATAGACATTTTAAATATATATTAGATACATTAAGTTTATTAACTTTTAACTATATTATGATTTGTTTACAGCACATCCAATTCCAAGAAAGAAATATCCATTAAGAAGTCAAGTACGATTGACAGAAAGTTCATCTTCCGAAACAGTGTCCTCCGCAGCATCCATTCCTTCGACAAGCCACACACAACCTAGGAAAAATCCAGTGAGTATTTCTTCTTCAATTATGGAATTTGTTTAAATATTAAAGGAATCGTTTTCTAATTGTTTAGACGAAATAAAAAATTTAAAAAAACAGAGCCTAACATATGAGTATTCAATATTATAGGATCTCAAACCAGGAGATTTTCACTTAATTTAAAAACTACAGATTTCAAGTTGGAGGAGAGTGGAATTCAAAAAATTTAATAAAAAAAATAGGAGAAAATTTGATTTTTCTTATTTGTACACTGAGAATTATCTCCTCCAATCTGGGATCTGTGGTTTTTGACTCAAGAGAAAAGATAAAATTGAAGGCCTATACTCTACTGGAGATTTAGTGTTGGTTGGAGATATTTTATTTTAGATGGAAATAAAAATAATAGTATTATAAAAATAAGTTGAAGGAAACTATACATTGAAAGATAGCTTTTTGCCCGAATATTATCCATAGCGAGCAATTTTCCAAATGATTGCTTTTTTATAAATAAGAATAAAGTAATGTATATTTTTTTAGCATTAAAAATTTTTCTTTTTGTATTATTTTATAAAATGGGAAGGGGGAAGGAGGAGGCGTCACACTATTAAATATTTTTAAGGGAGACATTGTAACATAAATTTTGGAAACTTCAATTGAGCCTAATTTATATTATTTATTGTCTAGTCTATAAATATCTTATCTTTCGATAAGAAATTCTAAATTATTTACCATTCTTTATTTATTTTAAAGAAATTTTCTAGTTAGGTTAAAAGGGCATTATTTATAAACATTATTTCAATTTCAAATTGCTGATTCTATTATTTTGATAATTTTGATTTCACTGCAAAAATGTTAAAAACTAATTTTGAAATTGTTAATGAATTACAGAAGCGGGCGAAGGTGAGTAGCGACGGGCAGGCCGGGGCGGCCACCGGGACGACGACCACGGAACCCCCCCGAAGACGGCTGGAATCCGGCGGGGGCGCCAGAGCAACAGCACCACCGCCTCAGAGTAACCCGCAGTTCCCGCGCCACCACGGGGTCCTGCGCGAGCACAAGGTACCCTTCTTCCAAATTATACTGGTATATATAATAAATAAATAATAATTTTATTACTAAAGAAACAAACTAACATGCACCAGACATTTACAATTAATTATTCAAAGTTTTATAACATGGTGTTCTATGAACGAAATCATTGTTTTCAACAATATACACCGTGTTTTTTTTTTGCACGGTTTTGATTTTTTTTTTACACAAATATATAATACTAGTCGCAAAGCCCGCCTTCGCCAATTATGGATATTTCTTGTTGCAATGCAAGTGTTGAGATATTAAGTAAGGATCTTGTGTTCAAGCGAGGGTACCGACTGGGCACAGCACAAAAGGGTCTGTTTATTACTGTTTAAAGGGTCAGTCGTATGCGTGCTTTCTTCTTTTTTCAACTCCTTCGTCCTACTCACCATATGTGGTTGTAATTATTTCCTCCATTGACTTTAATGGATTCAATCATACAGTTTTGAGAGATAAAAAAAGTTAATTTAATATATCAAGACATGTCATCAAAATATTGTAGAACAAATTCGATAATTTCATCATTAGTAGACGGATTAGAAAAAATAATTCACTCACTTGCTCAATAACCACAAAATAACTTTTTTTTAACAATAACTATTGTCTTCCATCCAAAGGAAAATTTCGTTTTAATCTTGTTTTTTTTTTTTTTTTTTTTTTAATCTTGTAGGTCTGTGTCACATTTCCTTTCAAATATTCAACATTACACTTGAACTGCTATTTTCTAAAAAAAATGCTTTCATAACAATTTGACATTAGTCCTTATATCCCAAGATCCAAGTGGCGGTGTTCTAAACCGCATCTTTCGGCCAAAATTCGTTTTCATTTGGAGACAGCTTTGACGCTAAACTGCATACTGTCATTGTTTTCAAAAAAAAAACAAAAATATTCTTTGAAATTTTTTCCATAAGCTTTTTTTAATACATTTTTACTTAATTATTTATATTTAAAAAATTCGTACCATTAATTTTATTAAGTTAATGGTCGAATTATTTTCCGACATCTTTATGGCCGCGAAAAGGTTTGCTTATGTTTATTATTTATAACCTTTAAATTTTTATTCCTGAGGAATTAAGTTAAATTAAAAATTAAAGTAGAAATATCAAGTAGTTTGAATTATCATTTTTTATAATAATAATAAAAAGAATTCCATTCTTATCTTAGAAAGAGCCATTTTAGTATATTATTTTATATATTTCATATTTCTTACATCCAAGATTTAATACTTGTTGATAAAACGAAAACATGAATTTCTTTAAAATTTTTTAAGAGGATGTAAAATTAATTATAATTTTCTGATTGAATATTCAAATGTTATTACCATGATTATTTCTGTTTCATGGTGAGTTTATTCATTTTTTTCAAGATAAAATATTTTTTAAAGTGAAACTTTTTATTATTTTTTTTATTATTTATTTCTATAATTCAAATAATAATAAAGTTATTTATATTAAATTTCTCAAAGAAGGTGGATCCATCGTTGATTCTTAAGCAGGGGGTATATATATTTTTCTCCGTCCCTGATAAAAAAAATTGACCCTTCACTAAAGCATTTTTTATTATTAAAAAAAATGTTTAGTTTATACATAATAAATATTATTCTCTTCCTTTTTCAACTTTCAAATTTGAAATCTTATGCGGCGCGGGAACTTCCTTATTTTAAACAATGACAAAACAAAAACTATTGGAGTTATCATTTTAATTTTTTTTTTTACATAGCGGTACATTTAAATTTTTTTTTTTTATTTCTTTTTGAAAATGATATTGAAGTTAGCCACCGTTCTGGTCACTATTTCGGAACAGTTGAAATCTGAAGTTTTGGGCCACTTTGGACAGCATTTCCGTATCGATCTTAGCGATAGCATCACGAATATTGTTCTTCAGCTGATCCAGGGTTTTCGGACGATTGGCCAAGGATTTGAAATATCACAATTAAAAAAAAAAAAAAACTCATAAGGTGATAAATCTGGCGAGCGTGCCACTCTAAATCACCCGTCAAAGAGATAAGACGTTCGGGGAAGTTTTCACGCAAGAGAGACATGGAAATTCCTGCCGTGTGAGTGGATATCTCAAAGCCTTGGTCGTCCGAAATCCCTGGATCAGCTGAAGAACAATATTCGTGATACTATCACCAAGCTCGACACAGAAATGCTGGGCAAAGTGGCCCAAAACTTACGATTTTGAATCCCCCAAAATATTGAGCAGAACGGGACACCTCCGCTGGAAAGATATCATTTTCTAAAACCAATGAAAAAAAATTTAAATGTACAGTGAGGGACAATATTAAGTCCCACCCATGCGTTTTCTACTTGTGATTATTTCATTTTTTTTAATGAAAATCTTATTGAAAATTATCTAGGTTTGAAACTTGAAAGTTTGTTTCCATTAAAAAATATATAATATTTTTTTAAAAACAATGAAATATTTACAAGTATAAAACCCATGGGTGGGACTTGTCCCTCACAGTACCACCGCTATGTAAAAAAAAAATATTAACTCCAATACTTTTTGTTTTATCATTGTTTAAAATAAGGAAGCGCCGTACCCTGTATATATAATTCTTAACGCCTCGGGAATCATCAGATGCTTACTATTGTTTTCTACAAAAACTTTTTGGACAATTCAAATCTTGAAGAAACCCTAAATATCGGTGATGTTTTTATTAATTAAAAATGGTGTTTTTTTTATGTTTTTGTTAGTCGGCGTTCGTCGAGGGCGAGCAAGGTGGCCGCGCCCGGGTCGAGCGGCGGCGGAGGCGGAGGCGGCAGTAGTAGCAGCGGCGGCGGAGGAGCCGCTACAGCAACAGGCTCAGCAAGTACAGGAGCCGTTCCGTCGCTTAATAACCAGCCACCTTGTCCATCATCGGCGGCTACGGCATCATCAACATCATCTGGAGGAGGAAACATCCCGGGAACATCATCCGCAGCCATGAGTGGAGCACCAGCTGCTGCAGGTAATGAATTAGGCGCCTCAGGGACAACCGCTGCAGCTGCCGCCACTGCTTCGGGAGTTGCACAAGCATCAGATGAGTCCGTTGCTTGTGGCGGGACTAGCGGACCTTCAGGCGTCGGTATGTATAGGAAACAATATCAAAATTAATGGTGAAATTACTTAGATAATATCTTGTTTTTAGGAAGTTCCACTACAGTGGATAGTGAGAGTGATGATAGCGAAGTCGGAAGATTGCAAGCACTTTTGGAAGCCAGGGGTCTTCCACCGCATTTGTTTGGAGCCCTTGGGCCTCGCATGCAGACTTTACTTCATCGCAGTATGGGAGCACATTCAGGTAAGTTTACGGGACATATACGTTATTAAAGGTTTATATTTTCTTGCCGAATCAAATTATGATGACTCCCAACGAACTTTAATGAGAAAGTGCAGTGTTTCCCAATTATTCATGAAATATTTTTAGTCCGGAAGATAATTCATTTGAGATAAGTAGGCCTACAGAGAAAATACTAACAAGTGGGTCTCACTAGTGGTAGGTCACCGATTTTTTTAAACAAATGTAGATTTTATAGCTGGATAATCGTTAATAGGTAAATAAAAGAATAGCAGCTAAAATTATTTCATTTTTTGACCCACTAGGCTGACGTTTCGGTCTTGGTCAAGACCATTTTTTTAAACCTATACGATTTGAAAGTGAGTATCTGGATATCAATTTCCTAAAGCAGTACGACTCACTTCTCAAAAATACTCGAGAAAATCGACTTTGAAGTTTTCCGAGTTCTATAATTTCTGATATACTGTATGTCAACGGTCTAGTAAACAAGATCTGGTTCGATTCTTATAAGACTTTTTTTATTTCACTCCTATCATTGAAATGCTAATTAACAAATATTTTTTCAATATAAATTAATATCTTTTATTTTTAATTACCAGTTTTAATTGATCACCAGACTCTGTACCTTTATCAAAATTATCAGTTCTTGAGTATTTTTGAGAAGTGCATCTAACTGCTTTAGGAAATTGTTGTCCAGATATTCATCTTCAAATCCTATGAATTTAAAAACAATCGGTAATCCAGCACTCGTTCATTCCGATCAAATAAAAATAAGACAGGAAAGTCTGTCCGCGCTGGAAGGTGTCTAATCCTCGCGTTTCCAATTTCTTGTTGCACTGCAAGTGTTAAAATATAATAGAAGGACCTTGAGTTCAAGTAGGGAACAACATCAGAGTCTATGATATATAATTTAAAATGATTTATTTACATTTGGGACTGTAAGAAATAATGATCATGCCCCAGATTTAAAATCGAAGCTGTTTTGACCAATGGACTTGCATTTTGAATGGTTTATTTTTTTTACTCCTACTTATTATTTCTTTTAAATTTCTTTTTTAGTAATATTCATGAAAAAAAACCTTTAAAATAATGGCTAAAATATTTTCCTTTATTTTTTTGTGTCCGCTCTCTGTGATACCCAGTGGCCAAAAAACCATCGTTATACAAATTATCAATAGGTCTATAATAATTAAGTGCATACCAATCAAAAATATTTGTACCTGAATAAATTGATTATTTCAGTTTGAGTTAGAAAATATATACCTTAGTAATATTTCTGATTTGCCTACAAAATAAGAATTTAATTTTTAATAAATACTAGAAACAATTTAATAAGCATACTTTTTATTTTTAGCGACAAAAGCCCAGCATCTTTTACACGGCCTACAGGCGAGAGGTGATGAAGGGCAACAACTACAAGCTGTGATTGAAATGTGTCAAATGCTTGTCATGGGCAATGAAGATACTCTTTCTGGATTTCCAGTAAAACAAGTTGTCCCAGCTCTTATCACACTTCTTGGAATGGAACATAATTTTGATATGGTAATTATAAAAAAATATTGTTTTTTAAAGTATATGGTCGTAAGGAAGATTAATTTTCATAAGACTGATTTGTGCGCCCCAATAAATCTAAATTAAAAAATAAGAAATTTTTATATATTTAGCCTTGCATCCTAACCTCGATTTAAGTAGTAAACGTCTCCTTCTCCTTCTCGTTTTGTTCGGTCAAATTTCGTATTATTCTTTTATTTTGTAATATGTAAAATTTTGGAAATATTCACAAAATAAACGGATAATACCTAAATTATTTGTTCTTGGCCGAGCAGTCTTATAAAAATAAATAAAAAGATATTTTATATTTTAATTCATACCGTTCCTAATAAAAAAAACTTAGAAATTTCTTTAGCTTGGGGCTTTGACTAAATTTTTTATAATCTTTTATCTCTAATTTTCACAAATTAATTTTATTTTGTTAACTCTAATACATTTACTATTTGATATAAATTGCCTTTTTAATCAATATGATCTTATATATTTTTGTATTTTGAATTAATATTTCATTATGACATAATAAGTCTTTTAGATTAAGAAGCCGAGGGCGTCTGGCGCATGCGTAGTGAGTAAGATTACATGAGCAGTAACAAAAAGCAAGAGCTTTTTGCGCATGCGCCAAGCGCCCTCGGACACTTAATCGAATTTCTATTTCTGCAAAGCATTATTTTTACTTTCTCACAGCTATATATGTAATATATAGAGCGAAAGTATTGCGATCATGTCAAAAATTAGATGTCGAGATTTTGATGGATATACATGTCTTGAGTCCAAAAAAGTGGGTCCCGCAAATTGGTCTTTGTGTCTATCTGTGGATTTTTAGCATGAAAAATTGAGCTACGGGATTGAAATTTTATATTTAAGTTAGGTACCCTCCCGGACACTCAAAATATTCTTTTAAACAAAATCGACCAAACAGTACTAGTACTTTACTGAAGTACTTTTACAATTTTTTTCGAATTTCCCAAAATCGGCTCTAACGATTATGATTAAAATTCATAAATCAACTATTTTTTAGATGCTCTTTAAAAAGTATATCAGTAAAATTTTTTGTGAAATTTGTTTGAAATATACTTTACTGATGTACTTTTTCATTTTTTTTCTATTTTCTTGAAATTGTCTAAAGATTTTGGATTAAAATTCATAAATCAGTTATTTTGTAGATCCTCTTTAAAATGTATATTCCCATTTTACCCTGAAAATTGTTTAGAAGTACGCTTCCTTGACTGATGTAGTATTTCAAATTTTCCAAATTCATTTTCCGGCTCTTCCTTCCATAGAGCCAATGTTATTGTAAATCCCTATAGGGATTTGCATGTTAATTTCGATTCAAAAGAGGGTTCCTGTTCTCTTTGGAACTTTTTATTTAAATTTAATCCGTTAACTTTTTTTTTGGCTTTGCTAATTCCTTTCTTTTTGCTTAATAATAATAATAATAATAATAATTTTAATTTCTAGATGAACCATGCCTGTCGGGCATTAACATATATGATGGAAGCTCTTCCACGTTCGTCAGCTGTAGTTGTTGATGCAGTGCCTGTATTTCTTGAAAAACTTCAAGTAATTCAATGTATGGATGTAGCAGAACAGAGTCTCACTGCCCTCGAAATGCTTTCTCGTCGTCACAGCAAAGCCATTTTACAAGCGGTAATTATTTTCTTAAATTCGTACATATATGGTAGACTAGGCCAAATCATACATGATCTAATGTATTTTTTTTATTTCTAGCGAGGAGTAAGTGCTTGTCTTATGTATTTGGATTTCTTCAGCATCAATGCCCAACGTTCATCTCTTGCCATAACAGCCAATTGTTGTCAAAATTTGCATAGCGATGAATTTCATTTAGTTTCTGAATCACTTTCCCTTTTAAGTAATCGTTTGGCCCAACAAGATAAGAAATGTGTTGAGAGTGTATGTTTAGCATTTTCTCGACTCGTCGATAGCTTCCAATATGATCCAGCTCAGTTACAAGAGATCGCCAGTCCAGTTTTATTAAATAATCTTCAACAACTGGTAAGTTGTATTTTTTTCCTCGCCAGGGAGTGGGGGTTGGCCTTTAATAAGATTTTTCCAGACAGTCCCGTGGGAACAGACTAACACATATAAAGATTCCAGGCGCTAAATTTGCACTTTTCTATCGGAATTTTTGCATGTGTTTTTGTTCTTGTCAGATATCAAATTTTGCCTTTCGAATGTATTTAAAAATAAGAGTTTTGGTTTTCAAATATCAAATTTTGTTTCTCACTCTCCCCTTTTTTGGCTTCACAACACTTTTTTTCATCCTATTTACCCTTATTGTAAGTTTTTTGCTCATTTAGGGTAGGTTGTTTCAGTTCCAGTCGATTAGCAAACTTATCCGACAGATTGTCATTAAATCATCGAAATAAACAAAAAAAAAATGCTTCGAGTTGACAAAAATGAGTATTTTCACATATAATTAGCTATTTGAGGTATAAGGAAAGTTTTGTGAAGTTAATAAAAGGCATCATTTATAAAAATTATTAAAAAATTTAATATTAATATAAAATTAAAATAATAAGGTAAAGCTAATTAATTAATTTTCTTAAAAAAATTTATAATTTCCAAAATAATAAATAAACAAGGCTTCTGTTGCCAATTTCAACCATTAGTTAGGTGGGTCTTAGCTAACTAACTAGCCAAGGCGGATACAAGGGGGTGGGGTAAAGGGGGTAATTACCCCCCCCCCCGAGATTTAAAAAAAATTTTTTAATGTAAAATTTTAAAAATTAATACTTAAAAATTTGATTTGTATTTATATTCTGGCAAACAAGTGCAGATTGCGCCTTTAAATTACCGAAATTTAGAAAAAATAGTGTGCTGTGCGACGAGTCCCACCAGATTACCCCCCCCCCCCCCCCCCCAGAAACACCTCTGGATCCGCCCTTGCTAACTAGCTAATTAAAATTAACCTATAAAGAACGTAATTTAATCATATGATTAGCTAAACTAGATGTGAAAAGACTCGAAAGTCATATTCAACTAGCTTATTCGAGGGGTCTCTAGTTAATTAGAAGTGAAGCAACGGTCCTTAAAAGCTTTGTTGGCCATATAAAAAAAAAAAGTAAATATTTTTATTAATAAGCGGGTAGGGTTATTTAATCCGCACGAAAGGGGGAAAGAGGGGGAAAAAAAATTACGGCATCTCTCATTTTCTACCCTCTTATTAATATAACATCACAGCTTTTGTAAATGTTTTTATATCTTATTAATAATTTTGTTTTTAGTTGGTACTCTCTCCGCCTGTGATCAGCTCCGGTACATTTATTACTGTTCTTCGGATGTTATCTGTGATGAGTGCCAATTGTCCCGATTTGGCTCTTACTCTTCTCAAACAGAATATCGCTGAGACGCTCTGTTATTTACTAACAGGCTCTGCCGATGCCAGTTCAGATGAGGTATCTCAAAATAATGAGGATTATAATATACTTAATATATCTTTAACTTCACCATTAGGTCTCTATGTTATTTGGGTTATTTCTTTAATAAATCATAATGGTATTTATTCTCTCTTCCATTCTTGCTAAACTTTTCTGTAGTAGTAGTTTTGTTTGCTTGTTTTTATTTTGTACTAACCATTAATTAATAAAAACCTTTGTGCATGCATTAAGTCCAATTTTATCATCGTTTCCTAATTCCTTTATATAAATATATATATATATGGCCAAAAAATAAATTATGATGTTTTGTGGTTTAATTTAATGGAAACAGAGGCAGCCAAGAAAGAAAATTCTCTGAATGCTTTACTGGAGACCGTTTCTGTCTATTTATTACGAACCATCCTAAGTCCATTAATTGAGGTATATATGCTCAGAGTTAGTCAGGTAATGAATATAATATACATCATTGTTAAATAGAATACTATTGTATATGAATATAATGAAATTTAGGCTTCAATGAATATAATGGTTGCTGGTGCGAGTTTCAAATATATATATATATATATATATATATATATTTCAAATTTCAACCATTATAATGAAGCCTAAATTTCATTATATATCTATACAATAGTATTCTATTTAACAATGATGTATATTATATATTACCTGACTAACTCTGAACATAAATATACCAATTAATGGACTGAGGATGGTTTGTAATAAATGGACCGAAACGTCTCCGGCTGATTGGTAAAGCATTCAGAGAATTTTTTTTTTTCGCTGCCTCTGCTTCCATACTTTCTTTACTTAACATACACATCCACAACTTATATCTTAATTCATAATGTTTAGTTTCTTTTTTGATCATACTTGCTTTTAGCAGATGCCATAGATGTATTATATTGCTTGCTTCAATGCTAAAAAGTTGTATTTTTTATTTTTTATTTTTTTTTTTTTTGCTATTTAAAATAATCCCGAATTTTCAGCTAAATTGTTTGAATATTGAAAAATATATAACTATAACTTAATCCCCAGCCCCATGGGCTTTACTGCTCACAGTTGTGTATTAGAGCAGACCCAGTCTGTCACTATACAGGTTTAAAAAAGCGGCCGACAAGTGAGAGATTTTTTCTAACGTTTCTCACTGCAAGGTTAATTCGCTTATAAGAGGAAGTGAGTTTTATTGGTCCGGTGGACTAGTGTAATGAGCAGCCCCGGAAAGACCCTGGGTTCGATTCCCGGGGGCCATGGGTCGTTGGGCCTCACTAATAAAAAACACACTCTTGTTAATAAATTGTTTTTATTTCTCTACGTCCTTAATAATCTCTTAGTAGATTACTTATTCATCTAAAATAGATCTTTCTAACTTACCCTATATTTCCTTTTTATTGTGAATTCAATTATATCACAAAAAATATTTCTTAAAATAATTATTATTTATTAATTTTATTTTAATATCCTTATTGATTTTTATCTAATTTGTTGACCAATTCAATTGAAATAAATTTTTGACGTTTAAGTTGGAAAGCAAACCACTGACACCTATCACAAGAGGCGAGTACTCTTCCACTGTGATATGGCTCAGGGATTTTATTAAAATAATTATTAAAAAATTTGACAATTTTATTTTTTTTTAATCACAAAATAAGGTTCTTTTATTTTCTCTTTTCTAATTTTGTTTGATAGAAATTGTTGAATTAGATTAAAAACAATAGATGCGAAAATAAAAAAAAAATTAATCAAATAGATTATATGCATGCGAGAAAAGAGAAATTTGAATAATAGCAGTATTTTTTTATGAAAATTACTAAACTTACCTGAATTGAGTGGTTTGATTATTTTTGTCGCCTTTTATTATGGGACTAGACTTAAGGTCAAAGATTTATTCTCGAATTTAAATTCATAAATAATAAATCCTCAATGTAACTGACTAATTTAATTTTTGTTGTTTTATTAATTATAATAAAAGATTATTTCCCTTTAATTAAATTAAATTACTAAATAAATATTTATCTGAAATTTATTATTTTAACAATACTTGAAAGAAATTAATTTTCAAATAAATAAAAAAAAATTATATATTATAATGATGTGAATTTGTTGTATTATCAAATATAAATTTTATTTTTCAATGTCCACAGGTTGAATTAGTCTCACGAAGTCCTCAAGAACTTTATGAAATCACAAGTCTTATTGGAGAATTGATGCCTCGTCTTCCTACTGATGGGATCTTCAGTGTCGATGCTCTTTTAGAACGTCCTAACAGCACTGCTCACTCTGGTGTTCAATGGCAATGGCGAGATGATCGTGGCCTTTGGCACCCTTATAACAATATTGATTCCTTGATGATAGAGGTACATTTACATTAATTTAATTTAAAGAACTTTTATTAAAAAATCATTCTTTTTTTGTAAACAGGCTGCCCATCAATCCGGTGAAGATGAACTAAGCTTAATGACGGCTGGCCGAGCTTATACTGTTGATTTTCATTCAATGCAACAAATCAATGAAGACTCCGGAACTTCCCGACCAGTCCAACGAAGACTTAATCCTTCAGCTTTAGAACAATTACATGCAGAATCAACAGGAGCAAGTAAGTAGTAGAACCTAGACAGGTCTATTCTCTAAGCGGAAATGTTAACTTTCAACTTTAGAAATAAACGTTAATTCATTTATTAACACTTCCTTGCCTCAAATTCCTATTCTGTAAGCAAAAACTTTATCGCCAAAGCGTTAACATTTAAGAAAAGTAGATTTATAATTTATGTTAATAAATCTTAACACTTAAGAAATTAAAGATTTCACTCAATAGGCCAAATTAGGAATAATATTAATCTTTTTTTTTATTTTCTAGGTAGTTCATCAGCATCTCAAACAAATTCTGAAGGTGGAGGACCATCAAGTTCAGGTCCATTAGCCGGTGCCGGTGATTCTAGAATCTCCTGCCTACGAGAAGAACGAGGTCAAGCAGCCGCTTTTATTCGCTCTCTTTTTAGTGTTCTCTATGAAGTTTATAGTTCAAGTGCAGGACCAGCAGTTCGTTTTAAATGTCTTCGCGCTCTTTTACGTATGGTTTATTATGCTTCTGCCGAATTGCTCAAGGTAGGCTAAAATACTTTGTAAAAAACGACGAAATAAGAATGACTTTTATACATTGTTTTTATTTGTTTTCAACAGGCAGTATTAAAAAATCAAGTAGTGGCAAGTAATATTGCTGCTATGTTAGGTGCTTCAGATCTCCGAATTGTAGTCGGTGCTTTACAAATGGCTGAAATTCTGATGCAAAAGCTTCCAGACGTTTTTGGACTTCATTTTCGACGTGAAGGTATATCAAATTTTTATTTAGAAAGATATTTAAATTACAGTAGAACCTCGCTTAATGAGCAGCTCTCATAACGAGTACAAAACACGGACTTCATCAAAATAAAAGTCTGTCCAATTTTTTTATTAAAACCCAACCCAAAAAAAACCCCTTTGGCTTTTATATTTAATATTTCCGCACTTTGAAATTTAGTGAATACAATTTTCAAAAAAATATTAATGTTATTATATTAGGGTTTTTATTAAAAACTCTCAAATTTTCCATTATAATAATTAATTATATATTAGGAACATGATGAAATAAACTATATCCCACAAATATCGACCTTCTGGTTCAAGTAGCATCGTAGTGTAGCTGGGCGCCACAAGTGCCTGATACGCTCGAAAGTGCAACTTTGAGCTTAGGCAACCAAAATGCTTATCTTTATGAAGTATTATCTTAAGCGTTTCCCCTTGAGCTGCATTAAAAAAAGATGATTTATTTATTTTAAAAATATTGGTTTGGTTGACGAAGCTCAAGGCTCCTCGAGCAGATAACGCATTTGTGGCACCCACTAATTTTCTTTGAATAAACGTAATACATAACATTTTGTGTGTATTTTTTCGACATTGAAACGTATTATCGTATTTTACATTAATTTATGTATTGTTTCAATTTACGAGTTTGATCCTGAAACGAATTATGCTCGTTAATCGAGGTTCCATTGTACTTAATATTTCTTGTAGCTGCTGACTTTTCGGTCCTGTCAGCTGTGAGGGGAACTAAATAAAATTATAATTAGCTGCTCTCTTTTTTTTTTATATTATACTACAATCAATACAATCAACTATAAAACTGCAAAATACTAAATATTTTTTTTTATCTTTTAGGAGTCATGTATCAGATTGAACGCTTAGCAGATCCAGATGTGCCATTTGGCGTTTCGCCTCCTAAAAGTAGTATGAGCTCCGTTTCGGGTACTCCTTCATTGCCTTCCGTGCTCTCGACCGCCTCATCGACTGGTAGTGGGAGCTCAGCCTCCGCCCTTGGAGTTCTTTCGTTACCTAGCTCAGCCAAATTAGGAGAATCACAACCACAACCCGGACCCAGTGGGGCTTGCCATAGCCCAAATGGAGCTCTAAGTTCCACCCCTGTTAATGTGGTTTCTACTGGAGGTTGTAGTAGCTTGGGACCAAGTGGAGCTTCCTCGGCGCCTGAAGCTCGAAGATCGCTCTACGATACAGAAGAAACTAGATCCACCAGTCCTTCACAAATGAGACTCACAGATGTTTTGAAACGAAAAAGAACACCGAAACGATCTGGTAATTCCAGCCGAAAAAATCGACCCGACGAGAGTCTCACCTCTTCCATGATGCAAGATCTTTTTTCTAAAGGTAAAATAAATGTTTTTTTATTGAATAAAATATCATTTACAATTTTATATTAATAAATATTTAAATTTTAGGAAGTTCTGGTCGAGCCACACCAACCGGATCAGGAGCTCGATCGCGTTTTGCAAATGCCACGTCAAAAACATCTTCTTTCCTTGCAAATCTCAATCCTGCTCGTTGGGGCAGAACAATCAATTCCTCAAATACAGCTTTATTGAGAAATTGCAACAAGGTAATTTAGTTCTTTAAAAAAAAAAAACACTTTTATTCACTTGACAATATTTGACTGTTTATTTCATCATATGACCTAACGTGACTGTAGCTTTTTTTTTAAAACATTCACACATTTTTCTCATACACACTCACATTCACACAGTCTTTTCGGCAACTTAGGCTATTTAAGACTTTGACGATAACCGTTACGTTAATAATATATATATTTGGGGTCCAGGCATTTCTATTTAAGTCATTTGGTATCCAAATGTCTTAAATAAAATTATCGGACTGCCTGGGCTCCGAACCCGCGACGTTCGGTATAGAAGCTAGGCACACTACCAACTACTCCCTGTGGGCGTGACTGTAGCTTATAGAAAAACATAAATGGCTAAATTGGAGATTATATCGACATTTATTTTTCTATGTTAGGGAACTTTTCACTTTCCATTCTAAAAAAAATTAACGTGAAGATCCATCAAAACCTCGACATCGAATTTTTGACCTGAGTCGAATACTTTCTCTATATATATTTCATTTATAGGGTAAGAGAAAGTAAAATTAGCCTAAAATAGAGGTGGCAAAGCCAATTTGATCCAGATTTCTATAAAAATAACGAAAATTTAGAAGAAATATGAAGGTGACATTAACCTATAAAAAAGGTAATTTATTTATTTAACCACTAGGTCTATATTTAAAACAAATATTCAACTAAGGATTGACAAAAAAAGGCTGCGAGAAAGAAAAAATTACGAAAGGTATAATACCTTTCTTACAGGTTCATGACACCTTTATACAGTGCGTTTCATATTTATAACCCATCTTGAAGTTTTAAAATAAAATAAATAAAATCAATAAAATAAATAAATCTTTGCCTTAATTTTAATGCAAATATAAATGAGAAACATTTTTGTTATAATTTTACTACAAATAATTTCAATATATTAGAATTTTCAAAGAAATAAAGAAAAATCGTCCTTTTTATTCGTTTCATATTTATAACCCAGTCGTTGATCCTTGCAGTTGAAAGTCAATAAATAGAATTATTTAAATTTTCTTTAAAGTCATTATTTAGTAATTAATATTTTTACAAGATGCCACGTGGGTTATCTTTAAACGATATTGAAAAGGGTAAAATTTTAGCTTTTAAAGAGGAAGGGTTAACAATAAGCGAAATCTCTAGAAAAATTAACCGAAGTCGCCGAGTAATCCAAAATTTTTTAAAAACCCTGACCTATATGGCAAAAAAAGCGTAGGGGAAGAAAAAGAAAACTTTCTTCCCGAGAAGAAAGAAAAATTTTAAGATCGGCAAGCAACTCGGACCAAAGTTGCAGTAAAATGACCGCTCTTGTTGAAACAAAGGTGTCTAAAACAACTGTTTGGCGGACATTACGACGAAGTCCTATCATATGTAGGAACAAAATGAAGAGTGTTCCACGAATAACTGTTCATCATAAGAATGCTCGGCTCGAGTTCGCAGAAAACAATATGGCTACAGATTGGTCATCCGTGAGGATTTTTCATGAATTTTTATTATGTAAGTTTCTTTTTATTTTTACCTTTTAATTTTTTTAGATAATTTTTCTGATGAAAAGAAATGGAACTTAGATGGGCCAGACGGATTTCGTTCATACTGGCGAGATCTAAGAAAGGAACCTCTATATTTTTCCAAGAGGAATTTTGGTGGAGGCTCCTTGATGATGTGGGGCGCATTTTCTGCTTCAGGATGTTTGGATATTCAATTCACATCATCTCGAATGAACAGTAGAGATTATATCCAAGTCCTTGAAAAAAGTTTAATTCCATTTTTGAGAGAACATCCCGAAAAACATGGATTTTTCAACAAGACAATGCCAGAATTCATACCAGTCGCGAAACCATGACTTGGATGGAGAATAATTCCATCAATGTAATGAAGTGGCCTGCTTGTTCACCCGATCTAAACCCTATTGAGAACATTTGGGGGAATACTTGTGAGACGTGTATATGCCGGAAATCGTCAATATGACTCGACAAATCATTTGAAAGAAGCAATTGTTAAGGAATGGCGACAACTCGATAAAGAGTTGATAAAAAATTTAATTAACTCTCTCAAAAAAAGAATTATTGGTGTTATAAAACTCAAGGGAGGTCCAATTAATTTTTAATAAATTGTATTAATGTTATTTTGTTAAATATTCAATATGGGTTATAATTATGAAACGCACACAAATGACTATTTTTCTTTATTTCAGCAAAACTATCAGATTATTGAAATGAATTGCAGGAAATTCATTACAAAAAGGTTTATCACTCATGTTTGGATTAGATTTAAGCCAAAAATCTTTTCTCAGCCTGAAAAATATTGAGCATTTTAAAAATTTAAATGTGGGTTATAAATATGAAACGCACTGTATTTCTTCTATATTTTCATAGAAATCTAGATCAAATTGGCTTTGCTACTTCTAATTTAAGCTAATAAAAAGAACAGAGAGGAAAAAAAGCAGAAAAAGTTCCCTATAATAGAACTACAATAACAAAAATTAAACGATATTAATTTCCAATTTTTTTTAGTACATGATTAGTTTGTATTTTTTTTGTCTTTTTTAGACTATATTTTTTAATCTGCCCATCTCAATACCCCCTAATATTCTCTGGACCTTCTGAAAGTCTCATACGCCCGCAAGGGGGCGTTATCGCCTACGTTCAGAACCTATGCACTAGACTATAAAATACAATAAGTTTATTTCAAAATATGCTTAAAATTGATTGCATCATGTTAAATATTCTTTTCCAGCCGGGTATGTCAAAATCCGCAAGTAATCCAAATTTGTCAGCCGGAAACAAAGAAAAAGCTCGTTCTTGGGTACGTGAACAGGCCGGTAGATTTATTACTTCATATTCCGATCAAGAACAGGGCGGGTCCCCACATCCAGCTTTAAGTGTTCTTTCTCGTCTCACACAAGCAATCACCAGACTCAATGCCCAGGTAAAAGTATTTATATTTATTAATAAATGATTTTAAAATTCTAACTTAAATTTTTTTTTATAGCCAACCGAAAGCATGATTGCACTTGAAGAGTTGCGAAGTATAGTTTTAGAGTCGGATATCTCGCCTTTTGAAGTGAACCATAGTGGCTTGATACGTGCTCTTCTCCACTATTTAACTTTAGATTCCTCTGATCGAGATGATCGACTAAGAACCTTCTTACATGTATTTTCTAGATGTCCAGTAAGTTGATTTTAATTTTTTATTTCTTTTATCTTACGGCTGCTATCGGTACAAAATATTAATTAAGTAATATACATGGGATAATTAAAAAAAAAATTTTCTTTTAAAGTTTGAGTTGAATGACTGTAGATATTTAATTAGAAGAAAGGGACCGGAGTTTACCGGGAATAGAAGCCAGGTGAAATAAAAAAGTTTTATATTTTGTTGCCGACGAAGTCAGAGAGGGAAATGTAAAAATTTTCAAACAGTGAGGAAGAATAAATTTGATACATTTGCTCGCCGAAGGCGAACAAGGGGGTCCAGAGGGCCTTCGGCGGGCTTTATCACTTTGCGGAAATGGAAAAATAAATAAAATTATAGATATTACTAGACCTACATAACATATATGAAAAAAAACCTAAACAAAACCCTTTTATTTCTTTTATTTCAATGTAATTTTACAAATATTGAGATCTGTATGTTAGTCAGGCTCGTATATATTATTATTCTTCAGAGAGAGAGAGAGGGGGGGGGGGGGCACTCTTAAATATCCCCCCCCCCCCCAACAAAAAAATACTTTTAAAATAACGCATATCCTGAGCCCCGAGGGGCCCGGGCCCTCCCAAAGAATATTTTCATAAAAAAAATTTCCCGTTTTACCTTTTTTTTTTAGTAAATTTTCCTATCCTAAAGGTGGATTCACACCGAAACCTGACTTGACTTGAGTTGAGTCCGGTGGCGAACCCAACCTATGTATTCCTATTCCTATGGAGGTGCACACTCTGCTGCCGAAACTGAGTTGTCGGCAGCAGTGTTTGCAACCTCCATAGGAATACATAGGTTGAGTTCGCCACCGGACTCAACTCAAGTCCAGTCCCCGTGGTCCGCCTCCTCCAAAATGCGATCACACCGGAACCTGACTTGACTTGAGTTGAGTCCGGTGGCGGACCCAACCTATGTATTTCTATGGAGGTGCACACACTGCCGCCGAAACGGAGTTGAGCGGAGCTACGTCACGATACGGACTCTGGTGGCTAACCAATTTTGTTGGATCGGGACCTGACTCCGGCTGGCTGGGAAGCCAACATGGCCGACTTTTCAATCAGCTGTTTGATCGGTTCCTTAATAAAGACATTTTTGGCAATATAGGGCTTTATTTAAGTAATAATAATACAAATAAATAATAATATTGAGATAACTTGTATTTTTTATTAAAAATTGCAGGAAAATATGTTAAGTCAAAACAAATAGATTCCAAATTTTTTAATTAATAAAATATTATTTTTAAATAGTCAATTAAGAAATATTTTTACTTAAAATTTAGTAAAAATATTTCTGGATATAACGATAATTAGTTTTATTAAGTTTATTTAGAAATAAATTGCTGGGAAGGAAAATAGTATCATTCAAGTAAAAAGCATTGTTTATCCTTCGACATACTTATATACCAAATATCAGAGAAGTAAGATTACGTCACTCCAGTCAAGTTTTAGTGTGTGACCCCCCTCAATTCGGATTCGGTTAGAACTCCAGTCAGTAAACACAAGTCAGGTCCCGGTGTGATCGCACCTTAACTCAAATCACCCCATTTTTCCCTGTTCAGAATATCATTTGAACTTTTTTTTTTTTTTGTTTACGAGTTTCATTGAAAATTTGTATTATATACGCCTCCGGTGTTACTAGTAGTAATCCAGAATACAAGTCTGCGGCGAATAAAAAAAAAATACAAATTGGATTTTCTAAATTTTTTTGGCCCAAAAGTGAAAGGAAATCAAATTCTCCCAAAAATATGAAAATCCAACTTGTATTAGATGAGCTATAACTGACTCATATACCTGGTTGTTATTAGGATTATAAAGATTTCGATATATATATAAATAAAAATTTTATTGAAATCAAAAAGATGAATACAAGGGATCTATTTTTTGGCAGATTCTCCGTGGAATCATTCATAAATACGTATATATTTTTATTACTGAAGATGGCTACAAAAATATTTAAATAAATTTCATGTTTTGATATAGGGCAGAGAAGTTCGCAGCCAATCTTTGAGCCTATTAAAGAAAAACTTTCGATTTCGGAATCGTTTCGGCTTTATTCTTTTTTTTTTAATATAGACTCAAAAATTGGCTGCCAACTCCTCTGTCCTATATCATTTGAAATTTACAAAATCTTATATCTATATAATTTTTTATTGTTGGTTTTAATAATATTTTATTTAATAATTTTTTTTTTTTTTTTTTTAGTTATCATCCTTATCCATAACGGGATCGGATCATATTGATTCAGGCCCTTTGAATGCCTTAGTGGCTAAATTAGGTGGCTGTGTGTCTCAACTAGAACAGTTCCCTGTCAAAGTCCACGACCTTCCAGCTGGTTCAGGTACAGGTCGTGGCGGAAGTACGAGTGCTCTGCGATTTTTTAACACCCACCAACTCAAATGCAATCTTCAACGTCATCCAGATTGTCGTGAACTTAAACAATGGAAAGGCGGCACAGTAAAAATTGATCCTTTAGCTCTTGTACAAGCAATTGAACGTTATCTTGTTGTCAGAGGATATGCTCGATTAAGAGATAAAGATGCTGCAGATTCTGATGATGATAATACTGAAGAAGACATTGACGATACACTTGCAGCTGTAGTAATAAGCCAAGGCACTGCACGCCATCGATTACAATTTCTCATCTCAGATCATGTTCTGCCATATAATATGACTGTTTATCAAGCTGTAAGACAATTTAGGTAAGATAACATTATTCTAGCTTCAAATAATTTTACTTTCTCTTAACATATATATGAAATATATCATATATCATGTCAAATATTCGATGTGGAGATTTTGATGGATATACATGTTTTGAGGTCCCCTGAGTCCAAAAAAGTGGGTCCCTCTGTTTGTGTGTCTGTCTGTGAGTATTTTAAGCATTGAGGAATTGACAGTTTAAATTTAAGGTAGGTACAGTGAGAGACACAATTAAGTCCCCACCTGATAGTTAGAGCCTAATATAGTAAGTATATGGTGAAATAATTTTAAATTTGAAAATGTTTCCGTCATTAAAATTATTTCACTATACACCATATACTATACCATATACTTAGCTTCTAGCTATTAGGTAGGGACTTAATTGTGGCGCTCACTGTACCCTCCCGGACACTTAAAATACAACAACATCCGCTAAAAAGTACTAGTACTTCACTGATGTACAGTGAGGGACAATATTAAGTCCCACCCATGCGTTTTCTACTTGTGATTATTTCATTGTTTAAAAAAAATATTATATATTTTTTAATGAAAACTCATGGTTCAACCCTAGAAAATTTCCATTAAAAATTTTCATTTTCTTTTATAAAAGCAATTAAATAATCACAAGTAGAAAAAGCATGGATGGGACTTAATTTTGACCCTCACTGTACTTTTTCAGTTTTTCGATCTTCTCAAAATTGGCTGTAACGATTTTGATTTGATTCATAAATCAATTATTTTTTAGATCCTCTTTAAAATGTATATTCTCATTTTGCCCTGAAAATTGTTTGAAGAACACTTAACTGATGTAGTATTTCAGATTTTTCAAATTCATTTTCCGGCTTTTCCTTCCCTAGAGCCAATGTTAAATCCTTATGGGGATTTGCATGTACATTTCGATTCAACAAGGGGGTCCGCTTTGGAACTTGTTAAATATTTTTAAAAAAATTTTCCATTTCTTATGAAATTTTATATTTATTTAGGATTCTCTATTATGTTTAAAATATCCAAATATGAGATTAAAATTTTAAAAAATAACAAGCTGGTCAACATTTAAAACTAAGGTGCTATGAGAAACTAAATATATCTCGACACAAAAAAAATGGTGCGACCAGTCACACCAAATTTTTTGTATCTACATCAAGCAATAAAACAAATTATAATTTAATTCGTTTATTAATTAATAAATAAATTTTTAGCTCTGCTGCAATGAATGATCAATCAGAAACAGACACCGACAACGAAACGCCTTTAGGAAACTCTGATGTTTGGGTTCAAACTCATACCATTTATTATCGACCTATGCCCGATGATGATACATCGTCGAGCGGTGCCTCGAAAGTCGGCAACTCCTCAAGTGGCTCATTGCCGACACGCAAAGGCAAAGGGCCTAGCTACAAAGTCAATAATCGCAATCGAAAAGGAGATGATCTCTGGAATGGTATTGTCATTTTTTTTTCTTTTTCAAATTCTAAAGCAGTTATTTTTTAAAATAATTTATTTAATTAACAATTGATTAATAATATTTTCTTTAATTGAAATTTTTCTAATAGAAACATTTTCTAGATTAGAAAAAATTAATACTTTCCTATACGTTTAGTTTCGGAAATGGGCTAAGGGCGTATATAGTAGAAAAAATGCAATTATAATTTTTCTTTTTCTATTAATTAATTAACTTTAAACATTGATAGTTCTAGTAATGTAAATATTTCTATATATTTTATTGTGTGATTTGACTTAAAATTTGAAAATACTGTTTTAAAAATCACTTACATATATTTTGAAAAATACAGAAAGAGGGGAGCGAGAAAATTTCCATGTTTAAATTATTAATTTAATTCTTTTTTAATCGAAAATAAAAAATTAAATTAAATGTGTGATCAAAACCATTCTCATTTATATAGATTCATATTTTCAAAAAAATAATCAGACATGGAACATTTGAATTTTAGATTGGAATCTTTAATTTAGAATTAAAATGTGTATATTTATATTTTACAGAAGGTGTGGTGCCTGCGTTACAATCGCCTCTACGGGCTTTTCTTAACCCTCAACTACCTGAAATAGTTACAATTCAAGATGCATCCCTGGAAGTACTCTGTCTTTTGCGCACATTACACGCGCTTAATAGACATTGGGGATCACTTTACGCCACAGTAGAACCAAATCCTCTTCTAAATCAACAGGTATATAAAATATTCATGTGAAATTGTAATAGATTTATATTATAATCGGAATCACCGATTAAAATATATAATCTCTCACAACAATTATATATCATAGCCCATTTACCACACTATATTGGTCCTGTTAAATAAGAGTGTTTAAAAAGTTCCAGTTAAAAAATTTATAAGTTAATTGGACATTTCTCTCTTCTCTCAAAATTTCTTTAAAATGTATATTCTCATTTTGCTCTCAAAATTGTTACTTTAGGGCAGTGCTTTCCAAACTTTATATTACTTCCAAACTTTATATTACTATCCCCCCCCCCTCCCCCATTTTTTAAAATAATACAAAACACAAAAATTTTTCTTGTAAAAAATTGAAAACTCAAACAGAGATTGTTTAACTTGTAAAAAAATTTATTAATACAAACTACTGTATTTTTGTATTTTTTATTATATAAGACTTAAGCAATCATTTAGAAAATTGCTCGCTGTGGCTAATATTCGCGCCTCCCCTTTGACTAGTCCGCGCCTTCCTGTTTGGATAACGCTGCTTTAGGGCATGCGCACACGGGTGACTTGTCATGCAACAGTTTGTCACTGTCGCCCTTCAAAATCTGACCGCGCCAAAGAATAGATGACTGTCTGTGATTTCTGTCTGATAATTCTTTACAAATATTTGAGGATGAGGCTATTTGCACATACTGTATGTGCAAATAATTGACTATTTTCAATGTGCAAATAAATGGCTATTTGCGCATACTATATGGGCAAATAATTGGTTATTTGCACATACTGTATGTATAGGCAATTACTTGCTGACTCAAAATGAGCCCGGGCCAGACTATTTTGGAAATTTAAATTACTTTCCACCCACTAGTCCAATTTTGATGAAATTTAGAATTTAAGCTCAGAGTAGAAAAGGAAAGACTAAAGAACTTGACGCATTTGGTTATTTATCCATACTTGAACAGAACAGGTATTTTTTTGCTTCGATTTTAGAGGGGATCTTGGCAACGTGGCGAAAAATTCCGATGACATCTGGCTCAAGAGTGATCATTGCCAACCAAGGGCGAACCCAGAGTTTTTCGGGGGGGAGGGGAGTATTGTAATTATCCCCTTTACCCCCTCCCCTTGTATCCGCCTTTGCTGTCAACTCACGAATGTTTCACACCCATAGAAAAAAGTACCTGTCCTGATGAAGGTCGGATAATCGACAACATCAAATTTCTTTACTCTCATCTAATATAATGCCAATAACTTCTCAATTTTAAACTGAAACTGGCTGGCCACATCCCACTATCTCTTCAATTTATTTATTTTAATTTATTTTAATGCTCTTTAAGATCTCTTTCTAATTTAATTTTAATCATTTTAAAGGAATTCGTAAATAACAAAATAGCTGCAAAGGCAAATCGTCAACTTCAAGATCCTCTTGTGATAATGACCGGCAATCTACCAGCTTGGCTCCAACAAATTGCTGCAGTCTGGTAAGCCATCATCTCTTCACTCAATCATTATTATCCTAACAAAAATACTTAGATGTGATTTTAATATTTTTCAGCCCCTTTTTATTTCCATTCGACACTCGTCAACTCCTTTTTTATGCGACATCCTTTGATCGAGATCGAGCTCTTCAACGTCTTCTTGATACAACTCCTGAGCTTAGTTCAAGCGATTCGCAAGAACGAGTCACACCTCGACTTGATCGACGTAAACGAGTCATCACACGTGATGATATACTTAAACAAGCCGAACATCTCATGCAGGTTTTGATAATTATTATATATTTATTATTTATATTATATTAATTTATTTGCATCCTGTACTTTTATGATTTTTCCATTTCAATATACGATTTTCCTGGTTTTTCTGGTTTATTAATAGAAAAATTTTTATTATAAGGGATACTTAACAGGTGCGGGGCGTTGTTAATCTGTTTTTTTTTTTTTTTTTTTTTTTCCTCTCTCAAGTCTTCGGCACCTAGACCATATAGACTGAACTATACCCATTATAATAACCCGATACATATTGGGGCCCAGGTACATATACTTAAACCATTTGGTATCCAATTATTATTATTATTATATATATTATTATATAAAACAGATTATATAGTAGGCTGGGATGAGTAGGGTAATGGGGTTGGAGAATAAGTAGCCAGTAATTATCGCTCCACCTGACTTCCTTTATTTAGCAGATATTTCAAAGCGAATTTCCTCATCATCAGTGCTTAAAAAATTTTAATTTACAAAATAAACAAAAGTGAGCAACCCACTATAATACAATTTATATACGGGTATATATATCCTGCGAGTACTATTAAAAAATTGTATTATAGTATGTTGCGCACTTTGTTTATTTTGTAAACTAAAATTTTTTAAGCACGGCACTGATGATGAGGCGAGTTATACCGTGACTCACTCTATATTAATGAAATTCAAAAAAAAAAAATTAATCCTTCTCTTCCCCCCCCCCCCCCCTTCCTTCCTTAGTGCCTACTGTCTCAAATTTGAGTTAAATTTATTAACATCGTTTATTTATTTATTTTTATTTCTTTCCTAGGAACTGGCCTCCTCACGTGCACTTCTTGAAGTTCAATATCACGATGAAGTGGGCACCGGTCTTGGACCCACACTCGAATTCTATGCTTTGGTATCCAAGGAGCTACAAAGATCAGAATTGGAACTCTGGTTAGGCGAATCAATCACCGGCGAAGGAGGCCATCGTTATATCCATTCAACTGTCGGTCTCTTCCCTGCACCGCTCGGAAGAGCAGCCAAATCAAATCATGTTGCCAAAGTTAAAGGCAAATTTCGCTTTCTCGGAAAATTTATGGCCAAAGCAGTCATGGATTCTCGAATGGTTAGTAATAAAATTTAAATTTATTTCATTACAATCGCTTTGTGGCCCTCACAATATGACATACTCTTTCATCAATTTGTGGATATTAGATTAAAATATACTTTTGGAGAATAATAACCAGCAAATTTATAGCTCCACCTGACGTCCTTTTATTTGGCAGATATTTCGATGCGTAGAACACACATCATCTTCAGTGCCTCGAGGATATAGTAGGTGGGCTTAGTCTATTTATATCAAATGCTTAGGGGCGTTATACATAAAGAAGGCACCTCCGTTATGTATAACGCCCCTAAGGCATTTTAAATAGACTAAGCCTCTGCTGTCCATCTGCTATGGACACAGAGCGGTCATCAGCTTAGAGAAGGCACTCCGTTATGTATAACGCCCCTAAGGCATTTGATATAAATAGACTAAGCCCACCTACTATATCCTCGCGGCACTGAAGATGATGTGTGTTCTACGCATCGAAATATCTGCCAAATAAAAGGACGTCAGGTGGAGCTATAAATTTGTGGTTATTATTCTCCAACCCCTTACTCTACTCATCCCAGCCTAAAATTCAATCTACCAAAATATACTTTTGTTTTGAAATATAATGTTCCTTTTTTCTTTAAAATAAGGATACACTCGGAAGTTTGTACGATCCTTAATTTAAAGTACGTAAATTTCAATTTCGATCTCCTAACCCACAAAAGCCATGTTTTTGCAGGAATGTAAGGTTTTTTCATGTTTTTGAGACCAATTAGAAAATTCAATTGATTACTCAAAAACAAAAATTGTGTTACATGGTGTTATTTTTATTTTGGAGAGAGATTTTTTTTGAAACTCTTATCCTTATGTTTCACTCATTTTTTTAATAAAATTTTCCTTTTCTTCCATCTTATTTTTGAATCTTGAATTTTTTATTTCTTTAAAAATCTTATTTTATTTATTTTGGAATGGATTAGTAATACAATAAGTAATAATCCATATCTATTTAATTCGGTTCCACATGGTACATACTTAAGGCGCATCATGTTAAATCATTTAAAAAAAAAAACCGTATAAAAATTACTTTAAAATATCTCAGTAGTTTCGGACCAAAGATTCAATGTGACCTCCTTAAGCCCTTTAATTTGTCTGTAATTAAATTTGAACGCCACAGTTATTCCAAATTCAAATATTGCCGATAAGTTTTATTTTTATGGAATAATTCTAATATTTCTTTTTTCTTTTTTAGTTGGATTTACCTTTTAGTGTTGTGTTTTATCGATGGCTTCTAAATCAAGAGCATCAGCTAACGTTGGCTGATTTGGCTCCCGTTGTGCCTGAAGTACACAAAGTTCTTTCCCGATTAGCGAATCTTGCTCGGTCAAAAGAACGAATTGAACGCGATGTAGATCTCACTCCTGCTCAAAAACGTGATCGTATTAAAGAATTAAAATTAGATGGATGCTCAGTACAAGATCTTGATCTCGATTTCACTTTACCTGGTTATGAGACAATTGAATTAAGAAAAGGCGGTAAAGATATCGCCGTCACAATCGACAATCTTGAACAATATATCAAAGTAAGATAAAAAAAAAATATTAAAAATATATATCATCCATCCTATTTGAGAATTAAATAATTTTAATCCTAAATATTTCAGCTTGTGTGTCATTGGTTTCTCGTCGAAGGTGTTCAAAGACAAATGGAAGCATTGCGTGAAGGTTTTGAGACTGTATTTCCCCTTCAGCAGCTGCACACATTTTATCCTGAAGAACTTGAAAGTGTTTTTTGTGGGGGTATGGGACAGGCTGCAAGTTGGGACACAAAAACGCTTATGGAATGTTGTCGACCAGATCATGGATATACTCAAGATTCCCGTGCAATTCATTTTCTTTTTGAGATTTTATCCCAATATGATCGTGAGGAACAACGTCGTTTTGTGCAATTTGTCACTGGTTCACCTACTCTACCAGTTGGCGGTAAGTACCTAATAAATTTAGGTTATTTATTTTTTAAGCCATGAAAATCTTGGTATCTTTCTGAGTTATTCCTTTGATATCATAAACAGGTCTATTCTCTAACAATTGTAAGCAAAAACGTCACACTTGAATATCTGAAATCGGCGTTAATTCATTTTAACACCTCCTTGCTTCAAATTGCTATTCTGTAAGCCAGGGGTGTCAAACCAAAAGCTAACTTGGGTCAAATAAACAATATTTCCTTTAAAATGATCCGTATAGTTTATAAAAAAAAAGTATATTATCATTTTATATACTTGTTTCGTTTCTAATTCACATTTCTATTTTATTTTTACTTTGCGTCGGTAATATTTAGTCACAAGTGTTAAAAATTTAATGTCATGTGCCTTTAATATTTTAACGCCGTATTTAATGCATAAAAATGGCGTCTTTAACCAAAAATTAAGGTTATGATTTTGACAGCTTTGAGATAAAAGCAACACATTTCAGATCCATTTGATTTGTGAGAGCTGTAGCAGGAACATTAATTAATTAATCAAATATGGAGATTAATATATTGGTAAATTCTTTATTATTGGATGGGTGGAACTTATTGTCCCTCACTGTACATAAGGGAAATTAATTTCATTTATGTTGAAGAAGGAAAGAAACAGGAAAATACATCCCCCCTATTACAATTTCATTTAGATTTCGACATTAAGTTAATGAAAAAAAATTAAAATATTTGTTTTTGATATCAATTAGAAAAACGGTAATTGAAATCAATTTGAAGGTAATATACCCAATAAAATAGCTTAATACAACCAGGGATGGGCAGGATCGCGATCTTTTGGGATTTAAATCTGAAAATTCGATCCGATCTAGAATTTTCGGTTCCGGATTTGGGAAGATCTTGGATCTATTCGAATCAAAATCCTTTTTGCTCTCTCGATCTAGGATAGGAAATTTTTGAAGGATTAGGACCCTTGGGTTTTTTGCGGATTGCCAATCCTTAAACATTTTTTACTTTTTAAATAAAAGTATATCCATTTGATTCATTCAAACGTTTAAAAATCAAGTGCGGGTCGGATTTTCGGATCGCGGATCTGGATTTGAGGATCGGAACAGAGATCCTTTTTCTAAATCGGAGGGGATCGGATCTCCCGAGTTTGTCTGAAAGCCAGATCGGATCGCTTACCCTTTTACAGCAGCTATTGGATTAGTGGATTTGATCGACCGAATCTGCTGTTCGAATCGCTAACCCTTTTTAAAGGATTTTTTCCATCTCTACATACACATGCAGCCTGATTTAAAACTGAAATTTTATGAGGAAATTAATAAAATGAATCCAATATGCGATTTTTTCTTCACAATCAAAACGGGATTGTGCTTCCATGTGTATAAGGCTCCGAAACATTTTTCTTTATAGTTAATTGTCTCTTTATAATGAATTTAATGGACCTGCTTGCAAAATATAAAAAACAGGTCACTTTTTTTTTTTTTTTTTGGAATGGGTGCATAAGGTCCGAAGACCTATAATGACCAGTAGTCACATGCAGCCAAGAAGAAAATAAAAACAAAAGGAGAAGCATAATCTATTCTTAATTAAATATATTTTATCATATAATTAAAATTTAATATCTTTTAATTATTTTAAATATATTTTACCTTTTTTTTTTAGGTTTTAAGAGTCTTTCACCTCCTCTGACTATCGTCCGCAAGACATTGGACGGTGCTGTCGATCCTGATCAATTTTTACCATCAGTCATGACTTGTGTCAACTACCTCAAATTACCCGATTACTCTTCAATCGAAGTTATGCGAACGAAATTAAGTATAGCAGCCAAAGAAGGACAACATTCATTTCACTTGTCATAATTCGAACGAATAATCACCAATGAACAAAAAAATAAAGAAAAAAAAAAGAAAAACGCCAGGTAAATACATCTCTGGGGATTTTTTTAGTGAACAAAGTGCAATTCACATGGAGAATATACCTTAAAGAATTTGTTAAATTAAATATTTGGAATTTTTCCGTTTTTTAGGGTATCTTCAAATCTAACATCTTTATTATTATTTTCTTTTTTTTTTTTAATTAGAGGAAATATATATTGTTATATATATTTACTCCAAATATATAAATATTATAAATAACGAAAATAGTTCCGTTTGTAGTTAAATTCCCGACAATATAATATATTGTTTGGAATAAAACTGCAGAGCATATATATATATATAATCTTAATATCAAGACCGAAAACAAATGAAAAGATATTGTGACGTGAACTAAATGTATTAATATAAAAAAAAATCAACAAAAAAAAAGTGACATTCTATAAACATATGTCTTCTATTAAAAAAAGAAATAAAACGAAAATAGTAATGATTTATTCAAATAGCTTTTTTTCTATCTCTTGAATGATTGTAAAAACAAATAATATCAGAATTTTCTAATAGAAATTAATTTAAGTGGCGCATATATATATATATATATATAAATAAATAAATATATATATATATATTGAGTGTAAAAAACCCTAAATTCAAAAAATACTATGGAGCATTTATCTCGCGTCTCACATTCTCAAGGAAGAGAGACAGAGAATATAAATAAATAAATACCAAGAATGCAAGGGAATTCGATTGTTGTGAAGAGCATTGAAAACAGCGTCAAGGAGGGGAATATTTTTTTATATAAATGGGTTTTAAAAATTTTGTGTGTGTATATATATATATCAATATATATTTTATATATATATATATATATATATTTAAATTTATATATACATATTGACATGTATATATTTATTTAGGTTTATCTATATATATATATATATAATATATATAAATATAAATAGATAGATCTTCAAGAATGCGAGTGTGTCAATGTGTGTGTGGCTGTGTTAAATGAATAAAGGAGAAGAAAATATGCTAAGTTATCTGTTTTCATTATTTTATATATATATATATTTATAAATAAATATATATATATATAATTCTATTTCAAATAGTGAATTTGATTTAAGAATGTGATGATAATAAATAAATGAATAAAAACTTGTGCTTTTTTAACCGTAAAAAAATACATAAATACATTCAACGAATTTTATTTGCATGGGTAATTTTTTTTTATTATCCTTCCGGAAAAAAAATAATTTGTTTTAGTTGAAACGTCAGAATTTTTTTTTTTAAATATATATATCCTAGTTTAAATTTGAATTTGATTTGGATTTTTTTTTCTTTTGTAAACAGCACAAGAAGAAAAATAGAGTTCTCTGTGATCTCTACCCCCTCCCCCCCTCCTCCTTTAAATTCCTTCACGTTTCGATTACAAAAGGAAAATCAAACATAAACAAAATAATCAGTAAATATATATATATGAATTTTAAAGAATATTCTTTTTTTTTTCCAATATAATTAATATTATATTATTATTATTATTATTATTATATAAGAGTTCTTTCATTTTTTTTTCTTTCTGTTTATATATAAAACAAAATAAAAATTAAAAATTATATTTAAGTTTAATAATGTATCTATGTATTATACTATTCAAAACTACAACTATAAAAATCTTGCTGAAAAATGTCCATTTTTTGATCTTTTTTTTAGAAAAAAAAAAAACCTTACTCTACGAATATCATATATTTAATTTGTTATTGTATTTGTAGATGTAAAGTTCTAGTTAAAAAAAAACAAGAGCTTATTTCAAACAAACTAGTTAAATTTCTCATTTCCCTACAACCACTTTAACTGTCTTCAGAAATAAAGACAGAATTCATATAACGAAAGAGAAATTTAAAATGATTCATTATTTTTTTTTGGAAATATATGTAAAATTTCATTAATTTTTATATTGTTCATCCTCAAACAAATATATCATGTATGACTTCCCTCAGACTTTTTGGTTTACTCTATCAAAGTGTGATTATCTTAAAAATTCTACTGCCAAAAATCAAGAAAAAAATGTGTTTTTTTTTTTTTTCAAAATTGTGCGTGGGATCTTTTCCTCCTTATCTCAAGAAACTTTTCACTTTTCGAAAAATATGTAATATATCATAATAATGATGTGTTGGTGCAAATGGGCATAGATGGTTTATTCAAATAGCTTTTTTTCTATCAACAAATAATATGAGAATTTTCTAATAGAAATTAATTTAAGTGGCGCATATATATATATAAAAATATATATAAATAAATAAATATATATATATATTGAAAAAAACCCTAAATTCAAAGAATACTATGGAGCATTTATCTCGCGTCTCACATTCTCAAGGAAGAGAGACGGAGAATATAAATAAATAAATACCAAGAATGCAGAGCATTGAAAACAGCGTCAAGGAGGGGAGGATCCCGAGGCAAATTTTTTAATATCGGTCTTTTCAACTTCTAATCCTCTCCCACTTAGCGGTGGAATGAAGAACGCAAACAATAAGAAGAGAAGAAAGTGTTTCCCTTTCATTTTAGTGTTTAAAATTTTAATTGAGTGTATTTGAAAAATTCTTTCCCACTTTTATAAGAAAAGGATTAAGGAGCCTCTCATCAAACTAGTCATCATCTTGCTTCCAAAATCCAGATTTTTTTTTCTGAAGGTCAGTTCTTTTTTATCTTTATATAAGATAATTTTATTTTATTCATTTTATTTTATTTTCTTTGATATTAAATAAAACAAAATTTTATTTATAATTTATTTATTTATTTTTTTGACAAATGTTGACACTTATTAGAATAATAATTTATATGAAGATATTTAAAAACATTAAAAATACAAATATTTACAAGTTGGTATTTGTGATTTTGTCTTATTTTTGTTTTTGGAATACCAGAATGACGGTAAAGAAATGATTTGTGAACTGCCCTTCTCCAAGGCAGGACAATGAAGCAGAAATGTGATTGTGTTAGAGTACCTTGTGAGTAAAACTTTATTTAGGGTGGGATCAAGACTTTGAAAAAGCCCCGACTAGAGATATAAAATTGCTGCATATATGACTTCACAATATCTTCTCCCTCACACACTAGAAAAAATCCAGGCAAAATAAAATTTACATGTACGAAAATTTCGCTAAGTCTGATCGCACACCATTTGAGCAAAACTCTCTTGGACAAAACGTTTTGCTCAATGCCAACGCACATCGATTAGGCAAAATGTTTTACCATTGAACGTTTTGTCAATCGGTCTGCATTGGCATTGGACAAAATTTTCGGCCATTGAACAAAAACGCTCAATGACAAAACATTTTGCTCAATGCCAACGCACACCGATTGAGCAAAACGCTCAATATAAATACAAATCAAATTTTTAAGGATTAATTATTAAAATTGTACATTAAAAATAAATTTTTTTTCGAAAGTATTTTTTTCAAATCTCGGAGGGGGTAATTACCCCCCCCCCCCTCCCTTGTATCCGCCGTTGATTGCAAAACATTTTGTTCAATTAATCGAATCATGCCCAATTCTTTTTGCCTAGTCGATGTGCGTTGACCCATAGAAAAGCATTGAAAAAACTGTTTTAGGCACGATTAGTCAAAAACGTTTTTGCTCAATTGATGTGCGTTCAGCCTAAAAGAGAATCTAATAGAACGGAGTTGTCATATTTAAATAATTGTATGGACTTGAAGGTAACTTCTTATCTAGGGTGTTGACAATGACTCGACTCCAGAAAAGTGACAATGAAAGTACTTTCAATTACTTGAAATTATATTTTATTCTTCATTATAAACTCTCTCATTGAAATACGAACTTTTTATTTTACCTGGGTTTATGAATCTCCACCCTTTTATCTACCCTATCTCATTAAATTAAATTAAATTGTACACATTAACAATATAACAATATATATATATAATAAATAAATTTATTAGTGGCGACTAGAAACATCGATCAATATATAAAATTATTATAAACTACATTTAAAACATGCAAGAATAAATTCTTTTGAAGTTTTTAACTCAAAAGATTTTATTATAAGTAATATAAATATATTAATTAGCTCAGGGACCCACATCTTGCGGGTACGTGGATGGCGACCACGAGCTGCCCTAGCTGGGACTGGCATTACTTAAGTTCTTTTCATGTCAGTCTCTTCCTTTATATATTTTCAATAGGCGTCAGACCAGCCTGTACTATTCCTTCCCGGTCGCAAAAACCCAAGAATGACAAATTCCGCCGACCCCGCACTACGGGAATAATCAGGCGAAGAAAGAAGAAGAAGAAGATTATAAATATATTAATGAAATATTTCAAGACTAGTTTCAACATTTCTTTTGAGCAGACTTACTATTTGGCGTAATTAGAAAGTGAAGAAGTTGATTTTTTTATTGATAATCACCGAAAGGTTGAGAAGAAAAATAAATAAGCTTAAGCTTATTATATCGTGAAACTCACAAATACAACCTTTGATCAAAATGTTTCACTTGAAACCCACACCGCAATCCTTAAATTTAATATATATATGTTATAATATAACATATTTTGATAAAGGAATATAGTTTTTGAGAAATTATTGTTGATAATTCTAGATGTCTGAACAAAGGGCTTCCCTCTCCCCTTTTCTAATTACGCCAATAACAATACAATTCTTGACTAGAATTATTTATTTTTAAAAAAATTATAAAAGAAATTATCAGTGTTTCCATATTATACCGAGACAAATTTAAAGAGGGCAAGTGCCGAAATTTTTAAAATAACTGTCTTCTCATACAGTACATCCCATCGCCGAACCCTTCGAAAGATTTTAATTTTAACAAACGAAATATGGGAACATCCTCCGTCGCCTTTGAGATCCTAATATATAAATACTCCAGGAAAATATTTTTTTTAAAATTTGAATGAAACTATTGTCTATAATAGGTACCTTTGAACAATATATATGCAGTGGCATAAAGGATCCAAGCGCCATTAACCTAAATCTGAGATAACACAATTGTAATCTAAACCAATGGCAATGACCTTTGTTATTTATAGAAAATAAGTGCCCAGAGTAATAATGTGATTTAAATAAGATGCCTACAAGATAACGGCATGGGCGTAACTAGAGAATTTGGCTGGGGGGGCCATGGGACCAGCTATCCTCTCTGGGAGGGGCAGGGGGGAGGGTTGGGGGGGGGAAAAGTCCCATAATTTTTCAATTTTTCTTGGGGCAGGGAGCTTTCTGAGGGGGGAGGGGGGCACCCCCTAGTTACGCCCATGGATGGCGGTCTTATCTCAATTTGGATCATAATGGCGCTTGGTTCCTTTATGCATAACATCGTCCATATATATTTTTAAAATATTTTAGGGCGATAATTTTTTAAAATGAGTGGGGACTTATATGTCTCTGATATTAATATTTAAGGAATTTGAATAAAAGTAAAATAATCATATAAGTATTATAAAAATATTTTGCTCTAATTTCTTATTGAGATCGCGCTTTTTGACTATGTTAATTTAAAGCATTTAAAGAGATCCGTGTTTTTGACTGAAGTTTTCAATGGAACTTTAGTGATCATGGGAAAAAGGTTACATTAATAAATAAATACTTTAAAATCCTAAGACTCCTTTCAAATAATTAGCAGTTTATCAAGGAAAAAATTCTATATTTTTCCGAGTTTATGTTGTTCCAAATGTTTCTTAAATGTAACTAAATAAGTGAATTGTTTCCTGCAAACTTCACATTGGTATGGCTTCTCCCCAGAATGGATTCTTTGGTGAATTTTTAGATTAGATGAATTGCTGAAATGCTTATGACAATGAATGCATTCGTAGGGTTTATCACCTGAATGGGTTCGTATATGAGTCCTGAGGTACGAGGCATGTGAGAAGACCTTCTTACATACTTGACATTCGAACGGTTTTTCATTGGAATGAATACGAAGATGGTTTTTAAAATATGAAGAATCAGAAAATTCCTTATAGCACACTTCACATTGATAAGGTTTCTCGCCTGAATGAGTTCGCATATGCCTTTTCAAATCGGATGAATTGGTAAATGGTTTTTTACATTCTTTACATTGATAAGGATTATCATTTGAGTGTATCCTTTGATGTCTAGTAAAATCAGAGGAATGGGAAAATTCCTTTTTACATTCAGAACATTGAAAAGGTTTTTTTTCAGCATGTAGTCTTAAATGTCTATTCAAATCAGAAGAATAGCAATATTGTTTACCACACACCTCACATGTATACAACTTCTCACCAGTATGAGTTCTCTCATGTGATTTCAAATGATACGATTTAGTAAACTCTTTCAAACAAAGACTACAGTAAAAACGAGTCCGTTTATTTTTATCTTTGCTTTCTTTCTTCTGATTTTTTGTTCGTTTTTTATGGCCAAATTTCGTTTTTATAAAAGTGAAAATTTTCAAAGAAAAACATTTCTGCTGGTGTTTATCCAAGAAATATAAACTAACAAAAGATGATGAACAAAAAAGACATGGGAACACTGGACCTGAAAGAATTTTCCATTTTATTTTCCCAGTATATTTATTACTATTTTTTTTTTTAAACAAATACTAACCTATATGAATATAAGTACAAGTATGTGAATCCATGATATCTTTATAAGTAAGACATTTTTTAAAAGCTAACAAAATTTTTCAAATTCCACAAATTGCATGTCAGTATAAATATTTTTTATACCTTAATTATAAAGAAATATGAAATGTAAATTTGTCAATTTGACATTAAGCCTCGTTAAGCTAGAAACAAAAGAAAATCTCAAAAACATTTATTTAAACATATATATATATATACATTTTAAAAATGTTTTCATCTATTTTAATTAATAGATCAAAAATAATTGGAATAAATGTATATATATATAGCCAACTAGCTAATGTATATATATAGCCAACTAGCTAAAAAAAAAGATAAATAAATTATATTTAAATTTCCTTTCTCGTCGAACTAAATTAGTTGATCAATTTTCCACCAGATTGCTCTAGTTGAAATCATTCATGAAAAACTAACCTAATTGATTTTGATTGATTTGACAATTTTTATTTTATTTTTCAATTGAGTTTTTATTCAAAATGTTTTCTAGTTTCACAAACATATTGTTTAGACAAAATATTTCGATATCAAATATAAAAAGATCATTTACTCTTTTTAATAATCCCCTATTTTTTAAAGCAACTCCTTGTCTTTTGTAAGTATATTACAATTCCTTTTGATTACCTAATTATTAAAAATTAACAATAAAATACGATTTTTTTTTTTAGTGCTGAACCGTTAAAGAAGAAGAAACGAATAGATCCAGCTATTATTCGAGCTCGAGAAGAAAGAAGAAAAAAGAGAATAGAGAAGGAAATTAAAAAATTAGAAAAAATCACAAAAAATTTCAAGCCATGCGAGGAAATTGAACCATCTTATGACATAATTAGCAGCGCTAAGTAAGAGTAATTGGCTAAACTACAGTATTCAGTTCATTCGCTTTTGGGTACATAATTTATACTTGAAAAAAAAAAAACCTTAGAGGGGCCCGACCTTTCATTAAGGCTCTCCTTAGAAAAAATTAAAGCAACTTTAGAAAACTCTCGGACCTGCCCAACCTGAGTGAACTTTATTCTGCAGATTTACCGAATATTTCCAACATGACTTAACTCAATTATAATTGTATATACCTAATGAATCACATAAATTCAACTCTCTCTTATCTGCTTACTAGGACATTTTGATATATTCAGGTCTTGTCAGATTGGTGATTTGTCTACATTAGAAATGATATGGGTCATTTCTAATATCATTTTCTTGGCTGCTGCCTCTAAATTAATAAAAGGATATATATATATAGGCGATTAGCCGAGGGGATAAAACAGTTAAGCTTATAATCCTGAGTTGAAGACAACTCGAGTTCAAATCTACCTCATGGCAATAAATTATCCAACTCTATTTGAGATGCCTCCTCCTGAGGAAGGAAACGGGAACCCATCTGAGTAACATTCCTTTGAAAGTTACTCTTCAGAGTAACCAAAACGTGTCAGGGCTGACACTAATGACTGAGATAGAGATATATATTAATTTTTTTTTTTTTTTTACAGAGAAAGACAAAGGGAAAACATTGAGATTTCAGATGAAGTAAAAGAAGAACGTATCATTCTGGAGAAAAAATGGGCAACTTATAAACTAAAACAAAAATTAGAAATCGTAAAAAATATTGATCAATTATTATACAGTCAGCGAAAAGCTTTAGACGAATTAAGAAAAGAATCTGAAGATCTCTATCAGGAAGCAATACAAGTAAGTTTGAGTAAATTTGTAGGGTTTCGAACACTAATTAATATCTTTATTTTTTTCCAGATTGATACTACACTGGTTCCATTCTTCACAAAAGGTCCAACTTTCACACCGCCAATAAAGAATTATGAAAGCCCCGACGGAGAATATCGAGATATTTCCAAAAAATGGAATTAAATACGTTTCATAATTATATTATGAGAATATTTTAAACCCTTTTGGTTTTGTTTCATCATGTTATTAGAATCAAACATAAAGATAAAAGTTTTTTTAATTTTGAGCTGCAAAGTTTATTATGACTATATATATATAGAGATAAAAATCAATAACGTTGGCTTCTTCCTCGGGGTGATCCACTCGAGGTTCAGCTCTTCTTGTCTTTGGTTCTTTACGATAAAGGATTAAAATAAAGTCACCAAAATAGATTATGAAACGGAAAATATATAGGCCTATATTGCCTTTATATATATAAAAATTAACCAAGTTAGTTTTATGATTTATTATAATTAAATAAAATATTTTGAAAGAAATAATAATTTTGAATCAATTTAATGATTGTGTTGTATTAGGTAATACCTATATTATACCTAAAAACAAGGCGATGCTGTTTCATTATACTCAAACATATCACTTTGTTTCTTTAGCTTTAATTTACATAATGAAACTATTTATCAACTAGAGCCAAGTTGAAATTTATTGTATTATAATAAAGGTTCTGCCGGGTGGCCTGGTAACAGAGAAGAGCAACAGTCACCACAATCGTTACGGTTAAGCGATGTTAAGCGCGGCGAAAGCTCGGGATTGGTGACCATCAGCGGGTGGAACGTCCCCGGTAGACATAGGTACATTGTAATTATATATATATAAATAGATTCAATCTCTAAATGGCCGCTGTAGCTGGAAAGGGTTTTAAAAAAATAATAAAAGTTCTTTCTATAAGAGAGACGAAATTTGGTTTTTTTCTTTAATAACTAAAAAAAGTAAGAGAAAATTTTTTATTGATGACAGCATTATGATTACTTAAACTCAGATTAAACTATAATTCTTATCGAGCAATACTCTAATAACAAATAAATAAATTTGAATTAAGACAAAAATAAATATTTTCAAATTTGGGGACTAAAAAAAAAACTTTCATTTATTATTTTCATACTGTTCTAAATTTAATTATAAAATTTATAATTAAATTATTTTAATGAGAAAAATAAGAAAAGAGGCAGGTTTTTATTTAAAATATTTTATTTATCAATTTATTTTTCAGGTATCTTCCTATATCGGCCCGGCTTATTTTCATTTGTCATTTCAATGTCATTATGAATATGTATTTAATTTCCTAAGGTCAGTAATTTATTTAATTTAAAATAATTTATTTAATTTGACTTTATTTAAAATGAATATTTCTAATAAATTCAATGATATAATATTCCCAACTCTGACTCTGCAGTAAATTATGTTTCCTTTAACTTATAAAAATTCAATTCCAATTTTACTAAAATAAGTTTTTTGAATTCATCAAATATTTTGAATAATGTCAAATATATTATAATTTTATTTTATTTTTTTTTCCTAAAGGTGTAATAGGCTATAACCTCGAAACTTCAAATGTTTGACTTTGACTCATGAAAATCAAAGTGAATGCTCCATTTCTTTATCTCATCAATGAATTTGCCGAGAAACACGTTTGTCAAATGTCATCAAACAGATTTTAAATATTTTATCCTGATTTCATCTTTAATTATTATCCAATGACTTTAATTGAAAAATAACCTACCAACACCAAAGGCAAGTAAAGCTGCTAGCTAAGAATAATATTATTGCCTCCTCTACAAAATATTTAATAATTGTAATAATAATTAAAAATATAAAAACACAGCTTAAAACTGCCCTTGTTTAAATCTAATCATCTAGTTTTTAAACAGATAATCTTAATTAAATAATTTATTTTTTTTTAATTTTAGATCCCATTTGGACCGAAGAACTTCTCTTTCTGATCCACTTGCAGCTCTAGGAGAGTACAAAACATTCATCTGACGACTTTTTCAATGTTTCATTGCTATTATAATGGAATTATATATATAGATTAAATTATGCAGAGAAGAAGCTGTCAAGGGGCTGTCATCTTCAGTATCTATTTCACACCATAGTAAGTGCCAAAAATAACTTTTCTTCTATGTTTTCTTTCTTTTAATAAATTTCATTTTTTTTTTTATATATAGATTTTTTACAAAAAGAATAAAAAATAACTTGCCTTTGTATACCTAATCACTTCTCAAATTTAGTTTTATTTTCACCTTCTGTCAAGCAAATATTCTTTCATTTAGTGAATTTTCTTTAAATACATTATTCTTGAATAGTTCATAAAAAGTAGTTACATCTGAGTAACGTATTGATTCTGAAAAAACTAATCATAAATGATATATATATATACCAGGGTATATATATAACAAGTAATGCTTCATATTATATATATATTTATCAATGTGATTTAGAGAAAGTAAGTCAAATGTAGAATTAGATTATAATTGGAAAAGAGGAGAGTCTTTCTCTAAATATAATAAGACTTTCAAAAATTTAAAAACGGTTCATTCAAATTGATTTCACCCAAAGCGAAAGGACTGATTTTAATTGCAGAGTTGTTAATGCACATTATAAAATGCTTGAGCCTTTGGTGAACTCTCTTTGGATGAACTGATGATGGCATAATGATTCATTAAATTTATTAATACGCAAAAGTATTTATTTTTTGGCCGACAACAAGATTTTTTTACTTTCTCTTTCCTATGTATATATGTAATATATATATATATGTCAAAAATTCGATGTCGAGATTTTGATGGATATACACGTTTTGAGGTCCCCTGAGTCCAAAAAAGTGGTTTTCGCAACATGTCTGTCAGTCTATCTATCTCAAAATGAGAAAGAGTCCTAATATAATAGTATATATATATATATATATATATTATATATAGATATACTTTTCTATATGGTTTTATACTTGTTTCAACAGGTCCAGAGCGGCTTTCTACCAGTTGCCTTTTGTATGTTGGTCACTATAGGCTGAGCAGCCGACTCAATTAGATGCTTCCTCTCCGCGCTGGTCGATTTTATTTATTCAGCTCCATTATTTAGTGAGTAACTTATGAAATTTTTTACTATTCTCATTCTTTTTTAAATTATAAATACACTGATCTATAAATCTTTGATAAATTCAAAGAATTAATTATTAAAAACATGACATTCTTTTCAAAAGACATTTACAAATAGTTTAACTTCACTTTATGGCAAAAGAAGTATTTTTATCATAACATTTTTCACTTTTTTAATTGACTTAATTGAGATATCTGACTGCACGTTGCGCTGCTAGTCTATTTATATTACAAATTTAGCTCTGAGGTCAGGAATGCTTTTATATAATTTTTCATTTATACAGGCCGTTATGGAAAATTCTCTGTCTTCCAAACAAAATTATTCAATTGTAGATTTGGAAGTTACTTGGATAGAATTGCTTAGGTCTTGATTGCAGGGATTTAAGAAAAACAAAGTTTCCTTTTTAGGATCTTTTATTAGAAATGGCTCTTTAGAAAACTTCTTAAATTCCTGCAATAAAGAAATAGGCAATTCTTCACAAGTAACTTCAAAACCTACAATTGAATATTTATACTGAATAGTAGAACGTGGCTGTAGCTGATATGTTGAATAGGAAAGAGGATGCAGCCAATTAATTGAGCCTCTATTTAGTAATAAAATTATGGAAAAAGCCCTCAACATTCAAATTTTAAATCATCTGGAACATTGCGGAATGATGAATGATAGGCAATATGGTTTCAGGCATGCTCGTTCGACTGGGGATATTTTGAGCTTTGTCACACACCTCTGGAACAAAGCCATGGAAATGAAAGGGGAAACTATTGCAGTTGCTCTTGACATTTCGAAGGCTTTCGATCAGGTATGGCATAAAAATCTTTATGCTAAACTTCCATCTTTTGGCCTATCCTCTGAGCTTTGCCAGTGGATCAAGAGCTTTCTAACGGAGCGAAAGATCTCGGTTGTAGTCGACGGTGTGTCTTCTATTCCGCATTCAATCAACGCAGGTGTTCCCCAGGGTTCTGTCCTCTCTCCCACCCTATTCCTTATGTACATTAACGATCTCATGGGAGTAACCTCCAACCCAATTCATTGCTTTGCTGACGACAGTACCCTGCACTCAGTCAGGACTGGTGAAACCTCATCCACCGGTCGTCTGGGGGCTGTGTCGTCGATAAATGATGATCTTGGTCTCTTGGAGGAATGGGGAAACCTCAATCAAGTAAAATTCAATTCCCAAAAAACCCAATGTTGTTTAATTTCTAGACAAAAAAATAGGATTTGCCCTCCCCTTATTTACAGCAATAATAGTCTCGAGTTCAAAGATTCATTTTCTGTTCTGGGAGTGACAGTTACATCTGATCTCTCCTGGAGCAACCACATCTCTTCTGTGGTTAAATCTACCGCAAGGAAATTGGGTTTCCTATTCAAAACGAAGCGTTACTTTTCCTCCCAACAACTCCTAATCCTCTATAAAGCCCAAATTCGGCCGTGTCTTGAATATGGTTCCCACCTTTGGCGAGGGGCGTCGAAAGACGCTCTCTCCTCCTTGGAAGCCATACAGAGGCGTGCAATTAGACTGATAGGTGATTCTACCCTTACTGCATCCCTACAGTCACTAGATCATAGAAGAAGAGTATCTTCACTATCTCTCTTCTACAGGTATTACCATGGTCAATGCTCTGCCGAATTAAAATCAATTATCCCACCCAATGCAACATATTCACGGAACACAAGAGAGGCATCTTCCCAGCATCCCTATGCTGTTCAGATCACGACTAACAGAACAAATCAATTTCATTCTTCCTTTGTCCCCATGACCTCCCGTGATTGGAACAAGCTCCCTGCGTCTATCTTCCCCAAAACCTACAATCTTCAGACTTTCAAGTCTAACCTCAACAGGCATCTTCTCAGTTCCCGCAGTTGAGTTTCCCCTTTATGCTTCTCCTTTTGTTTTTATTTTCTTCCTGGCTGCATGTGACTATTCGTCATTATAGGTCTTCGGACCTTATGCACCCATTCCAAAAAAAAAAAAAGAAAAAAAATAAACACTCTTTATTAGAATGTTTCGGCTGGGATCAACCCTGCCATCTTTCAGCCTTCAAAGAGCATATTTAAATTTTTAAAATTTGTTTTAATACAAGTTATTTGCATTTTTTCTCCAACAAATGTAATTATTTTTAAAGATACCAACAGGCTTATAAGCCTTAACTTGCATAGTATCATTTTTTAGTATCTTTAAATTTGAATATATATATATATATATATATATATAAGGGTGGTCCAAAAAAAGTGAAGTCGGAAATTAAAAAACACTACCCTCTCATTTTGTTCCTTTATTAAAGTAAAAATTACCTGCAAAATTTTAGACCGATCGGACAACGTTTACCTGGCCCGCCAGACGGTCAAAGTTCATCGATTTCCCCTAAATTTGACTATTAACATCTGTAACTCCTAAACGGTTGGTCCAGCAAAAAAAGTTCATCAGTAATTTTTTGAAGAGCATTAAATTTACTAAAAAAGAGTCCTTTAACATTTTTTAGTAAAATCAACGGTTTTCATGGTATGGGCAAAAAATCGAATATGGTTAAGAGACACATCACATCGATTTTCAAATAACATTAATGTATTTGAAACCCAAAATGTACGTACATAAGATGTACGATAAGTCCCGGCAGTACATAGGATGTACGTACATAAGACGTACATGTGCTATCTGGGTTAATAGGGGTAATGAAATTTTTTTTCGAGTTCCGAAATAATTTCATCAGATCCTTAGGTAAAATGACGTCCTGAATCCAAATATGACCTCCGTTTTCCCCCACCCCGTACCGTTTTCGGGGGGGGGGGCAGAAGAGATCTAGAAAATTTACTTCTTATCTTCAAATTTTCTTTCCAATGATAGGGAAAACAAATCTCTTTTGATTTTACGAATTATGCCTGCTTATAATAATCATTTTGCATTTTCTTTTAATTCAAATTGAGGTCCGAACAACACAATACTAGAAAACTTCATTTCTATTTGCCAAAAATTTGCTTGGCTCTCCCTTTAAAAAAAAAAAACTATAATATATCTATATGAATAAAACAAATAAAAAATAAGCAACTAAATTGCAAAGTTTTCCTGCTCTTAATCAGACCTCATGACCAGATTTTTTTTTATTAAACGACCTTCCAAATTAAGAGTAGAAAAATTTTGAAACTTTGTTGGTTATTTTTTAAAATTAATTTCAAATCAAACTAGTCTATTTATTTTATTTTTCAAATAATAATTACATTTTTTTTGCTATAATTTACAAATCAAAATATATATCTATTCCTTTTATTTTATTTTTTTTTTTTCACTTTTTTTTAGTGTAGGAAATGTTGTTTTTCGCTTTTCTTTTTCGGATATTATTTATGGATTGTTCTTAGCTTCACTTCTTCTTCATCTTTTGTTGTTGTTGTGGTTGTAATTGAATTATTTAGATGAAGATGTTTCTGTCTAACGAATCGATCAATAGTATGTTTGAAGAACGATTGTAGAACGAACGAATTAGAAGAAGAAGTTACTAGAGCCTTCCCACCAACGTCAAGGTGTCAATCCAAGGGAAGGACGACTCTATTAGGAAAAGAGACAAAAAAACATTATTAATCTTATTAGAAAAAAAATAAAGATGAAAAAGAAATTAATCAACCTACCGCCACGAGCCCAAATGAATATTCCTCGCCAAAGGTGGAAGTAGGCAAGGTGATGCTTTGAGCTCAGGTGCCTATTTTAACTCCGAGAAGGAATGGAGTTAAAAGGAGAGATCCTGACCCTTAAATTTCTTTAAGGGACGAGGAGGAGAGGAGGGAGGCACCTTCCGTTTCCCATAATGATGAATGTCTTGGCATGAACGATTCTCTTCCATCACAAGGTTGGAGCCCTCTAATGGTCGATCCTCATTTACGACAAGGTTATCCATCACTCCCCATCTTCTCAACCCGGTGCAATGAATAGTTTCTTGGCCCGAACGATTCTCTTCCGTCTCGAGGTTGGAGCCCTCTGACGGTTGATCCTCATTTGAGACAAGATTATCCATTGCGTTCCATCTTCTCAATTGAGAAAAATGAAATTCCAGAAGTTGATCAGAATCGGTCTAAAAAATTAATTGAGAAAATTCAATACAATATAATATTAATTCCTAGTAAATTAAGTTAATTATTACTTACAGGAAACGTTGGCGAGTCGCGCCCCTCTAAAAGAAAGCGTACTCTCTTCCTTGGAGCGGAGGCATCATCCAAGGAAGGATTAGGTGTACGCTAATTGAAAAAAAGAATTAGAAATGCAATATTTATTAATTGAAAATATTATAAATTACCTTTAAAATACCCTTAAGGCGCACGCACTCCTCTCTTTTTAAACAAGACTGGAAAATAAAAGAAAAAAAAAATTATTATTCATTTCATTTGAAAATATTTCATAAATTAATTCTAAATCCAAAATTTATCTTTATTTAGTGTATAAAAAAGTAAAGGCCTCAAGTATTAATATAATGAATCGAATAAAGAATAAGCCAAGATAGCATGAGAATCAATTTGGAAAATGAATCAAAATTTCAATTTAGAAATTGAAATTTTTTTCAAAAATATCAAATAGATAAAAAAGAATGTCAAATAGATCAACTCACACGCAGAGAAAGCAGGCAATTGCCCATCGCCGGTACTATGAATGATTTTGAGAGTTCGCAAAAACACCCAAACCACGCGTTCACTAGTAACGGCGGTCAAAATTTTATTGTTGGCCAGGGCTTATATACCCTCTCAGCGCCATGTAAATATTTACAAATGTATATTTTTTTATTTATTTTTTTATTTTTAAAATTCATAAATAATTAGAAAATAATTTTAATATTTTATTAAAAAAAAAAAATTATTTTAAATAACATAATTTTTTAGTTAAAAAGATCTTGAGATCTATTCATTTTTGAATAAAATACTGTATAATTAATATTCTATAAAAACTACAGGCAGGTAGGTAGGCAGGCAGCATAAGTATAAAATTATTAATAATTTTTTTATTATTTCTTGTAGCGGAGAATGTCGTCGATCCGCACCTTCTGGCCCCTCTTCACTCCAGCCAGAGTCAGAGCCACCCTTCGAGATCAGAGATTCGCCATTGCTTGAGCAGAAACAACTCAATCTCGTTCTCATACCAGGTGAATATTATTCAATTCTTTATTTCTCGAATGGCGGATCAACTTCATTATAAATACATATTTCGTTAATATTGTATTAAATATGAAATTAATTAGATCTTTTGGAAATAAGAAACTCGATTTATTTTAAGGAAAACAAAATTTTTTAGTTATTTATCAATATAAACACCGTAACCAAAAACATTCATATAACAAAATTGTTTAATTTAGCCTGAACGCACACCGAACGAGCAAAAACGTTTTCGGTCAAAACATTTTGTTCGATGATGTCGAATCATGCCCGATTGTGTTTTGTCTCTTCGGTCTGCGTTGACCCCTAGAAAAGCATTGAAAAAACAGTTTTAGGCAAAAACATTTTGTTTGTAAACGTTTTTGATCGTTCGGTTTGAATTGACCAATTTTGTCGTTTTGAATTAAAATATTTTTTTTTTTTTACATTCACACACACACACCCTTTTCGGTAACTTAGGCCATATAAGACTTTTACGATAACCGTTATTAATTAATATATCTATTGGATATTTTGTAGATAATTTTTCAAAGTTTCATTGTTGACATCTATGCTTCATTATTTTTATTTGAAACAGTTAATATATTTTAAATTTAAAAAATATTTTAAATTTAAATTCATTGTTGATTTCGATTTGATAAAACAAATAAGAAGCGTTAAATGTGCCTACTGTTTTTTTTATAAAGTAAAAGATTTAAATTAAAAAAAATTCATCAGTCGTTCCAAAATTTCTATTATTATACAGTAGAACCTCGCTAATCCGAACTTTCTGTTAATCCGAACTCTTTTTGCGTACGATTTTTTTTTTTTTTAAATAACCGCGTTCACACATCACGCAAATTAATGAGTTAATTAATGAGTGTTGTGATTATTTATTTAGAGTTTAATATCACCGACAAGTTTCACAGTTTACAACGTTACACGTACTTTATACGACTTTATTATCAAAATTAACTAATTCAAGCTTACAATTCCGGTTAATCCGAACTTCCCGATAATCCGAACGACCCTCGGTCCCAATTAGTTCGGATTAACGGGACTATAATGTATATATTTTTGTTAAGTTATTACACCATTCCAAAATAACTTACTTTCATAAGATTAGGCAAATAATAATGAAGGAATATCCGGATAAATAAACCAATTATATAAAAAAAAAATAATCTTTATTTAATATTTAAAATACGTATTGTATATCTCATGGTTTTGGAATAGGAAAAAAATTAATATATAAATATTTCGTTGTTTCAGAAGAGAACTTGAGAAAAAAAACATCCGTGGGAAACATCATTATTAAAGAATCAACGCATTCGTAAGTATATTATAAACAACAAAAAAATAAATCTGGTGTGAATGGTGCACAGCACACAACTTCCTCTTACCGAAGTGTTGTGCACCGTGAGTGTCACACCAGATTTTTTGTTTCGAGATATATTTAGTTTCTCATAGCACCTTAGTTAACTTGACCACTTTCATTTCATAAGTAAAAAACAAAATTTATAAATTTAATATACGGCATTAAGCTTATAGGGGCTACAGATCCCAATGGGTGTGAATTAAATCTGGTGTGACAAGCACAAAACACACCTTTCGATTACCGAAGGGAAGAGAAAAGTGTGTGCTGTGCGCCAGTCACACCAGATTTTTCGACATGAGATAAAAGAAATTAAAAATAGTTTGAAGTCAAGCAAAAGACGTTGCACGATAAAAAGCGACCGGCTGTGTAGAAGACAGCCAACACCAAATTTTTACTTTTACTTTCTCTTACCTATGTATATATGTAATATACCGGGTGGGCCAATAGTGCGTGGACGGAAGATTGTGGGCTTATTGACCGACATTTTCAAAGTTTCTCGATGGTGCATAATGTGGGACATTTAGGGCTACAAATTAAAATATTTTCGTTCCAATTGCACCTCATATACAGGGTGGTCCAGATCAAGTTATGTTTTTTTAAATGGAACACCCTGTATATTATTGCATATTTGGATCCTCGGCCAATTAAGTATGACTTTATGTCATGCAATGTATTCCAAACCAAACCGTTTAGCCGCAAATCGGGCTTTTGTGAAAAAACTGTCTGGAAAAAATTGAATATCTCGCGAACCATAAAACTTAGGGGACTGTTCTTTTGTGAGGTTACTAACCAGGAAATGTACTAATGTAGGCCAGATGGGTAACCCGGAATAATTCTTGTGTTGGGAGATATGGCCATGCCAATTTAGAAAATTTCGATCATGGATAACTTTATTATTTCAAATGGAACATGGTACTTTTTTAATGCCATGGGAAGTAGAATTTAATTAGCTTTCAGATGATATAAGGTTGTCTATATCTATCTTTGGTAACCTTTATTTTTATTTCAAAATATCTGATTAATTTGACTTACGAATGGAGAAAACAATTGAAATAATAATCCAAAAACAAAACAAAATTGTATTAAATGGAAAAAATATGCTAAATATTCGCAATTATATTTAAATTTCCTTTAAAATCATTTATTTGAACTCCTCGAAGAAGTCCCGCTTGCTCAAATTCGGGTTATGATTTTTCAACAAGATGGCGCACCTGGTCACCCGTTCATAACCCTAATTTATTTTTCGAGAAGTTCAAATAAATGATTTTAAAGGAAATTTAAATATATTTGCAAATGTTTAGCATATTTTTTCCATTTATAACAATTTTGTTTTGTTTTTGGATTTTTTTTAAATTGTTTTCTCCATTCGTAAGTCAAATTAATCAGATATTTTGAAATAAAAATAAAATTACTAAAGATAGATATAGACAACCTTATATCATCTGAAAGCTAATTAAATTCTACTTCCCATGGCATTAAAAAAAGTACCATGTTCCATTTGAAATAATAAAGTTATCCATGATCGAAATTTTCTAAATTGGCATGGCCATATCTCCCAACACAAGAATTATTCCGGGTTACCCATCTGGCCTACATTAGTACATTTCATGGTTAGTAACCTCACAAAAGAACAGTCCCCTAAGTTTTATGGTTCGCGAGGTATTCAATTTTTTCCAGACAGCAGTTTTTTCACAAAAGCCCGATTTGCGGCTAAACGGTTTGGTTTGGAATACATTGCATGACATAAAGTCATACTTAAATTGGCCGAGGATCCAAATATGCAATAATATACAGGGTGTTCCATTTAAAAAAACATAACTTTGATCTGGACCACCCTGTATATGAGGTGCAATTGGAACGAAAATATTTTTAATTTGTAGCCCTAAATGTCCCACATTATGCACCATCGAGAAACTTTGAAAATGTCGGTCAATAAGCCCACAATCTTCCGTCCACGCACTATTGGCCCACCCGGTATATATAGAGAGAGAAAGTATTGGATTCATGTCAGAAATTCGATGTCGAGATTTTGATGGATCTTCACGTTTTGAGGTCCCCTGAATCCAAAAAAGTGGTTTTCGCGACATGGTCTGTCTGTGGTGTGTGTGTGGGTGTGTGTGTGTGTGTGTTCAATTTTAAGCATGAAGGAATTGAGCTATGAGGCTGAAATTTTATATATAAGTTAAACACCCCCCGGGACCGGAAAAATAAGCTTTTAATCAAAATCGGCCAAAGAGTACTAGTACTTTACTGATGTACTTTTTCAGTTTTTTTCGATTTTCTCAAAATTCGCTCTAACGATTTTGATTAAAATTCAAAAATCAATTATTTTTTAGATTCTCTTTACAATGTATATTCTCGTTTTGCCCTCAAAATTGTTTGAAGCACACTTTACTCTTGTGCTTCATAGGAAAGATAGGAGAAATGGTTGCCATGGTAACAAAATATAAATATTTTCCCATGTTTATAAAAATTTGACATCTTAAATTCTAATATATTGGCGGAAACTAAATACATGTCGACACGAAAAATCTGGTGTGACAAGCACAGTACACAACTTTCGTTACCGAAGGTAAGAGAAAGTTGTGTGCTGTGCGCCAGTCACACCAGATTTTTTATTTATGGACTCTAATTGGTCAAGTTTGAAACTAAGGTGCTATGGGAAACTAAATATATCTCGACACAAAAAATCTGGTTAAACCAGCACTGTGCACAACTTTCTCTTGCCGAAGGGTAATAGAAAGTTGTGTACTGTATGCCAGTCACACCATATTTTTTGAATAATTTTTATTTTATTTTTAAGGATTTTGATAAAAAACTTTCTTTTTTTTTTAGCACTGCTGCAATTCCTCGCATCTGGCATAAATATATATATATATATATATATTTAATTGAACAAACTACTTCATGAACCTGGAGCCTTCAAATAAACTTCCTGGCTAAGTTCCACTCTTCTTCAATGCCTACAATTCTTATTTGGTGAGTTTATTTTTCATTTATTAATTATTATGGCTATTCAAATAGTTCAAATGTTGCTATGATGTTTATACATGGTTTCGGGTTCTCGAAATAAAATATTTCAGCAAATTAGCTTCCAAAAAATAGATATTTGAAGTTTGCAGTTTTATTTAATTTTGTTACTCTTGACTCGTGTATTATTATTAAATAGTATCTTTATTATTTTTATTTTTTCATTAGTCCAGTCAAATTAGGCTCAAAAGGTGCCTTCGAGGGAAAGTTTTGATTTCTTCCTCATATATGTTTTTTGATGTGTTGCATCCGAGTTTTTCTAACAAAATTTCTCGACGCAATATTCAAAAATTCTCATCTTTTGGCTTTTATTATTCGAAAACTATCTACTTTTCCCAAATAACCTTTCTATTTAAAATAAATGAACAGTGAGCGCCACAATTAAGTCCCCACCTGCAGGGCCGCAGACAGACTTGGCGGGTCCCGGGGCTACTTAACAATACGGGCCCCCCACCCTAAAAGTTTTTCTAGTTTAAAAGGGCTATTGTGGCCTTCATGCCAACAATTTTTGAAACAGTTATACATTAAATAAAAAAAGTTATTTAAAAATTTGTCAAAATTCCTAAACATAGGGTTACCATAATTTATTGAGGCCAAATCAGGACAGACGACTTCTGGGTGATATGGACAAATTTTAAAGTGAAACTTTTATTTGATGGCCTCAAATTTTTTTCGCCCTTCTATCAGCATGTCGCGTTAAAAGCCGTGACGTCAAAGGCCAGTTTATATACTCTTAGATATATTTTGAAATATTTTATTTAAGAATAATATAAAATTTTATAAAAATCAGAACCCCCCCCCCCCCCCAAAGACGCCACTGTGCTTTTCTCAGAAAAAGGCTAGGCCTCCATAGGCGGGCTGAGCGCCTAGCCAATAAGGCCTCCACCCCCTGCTAGTCGTTGAATTTTTCTTCTTACCCCATGCCACTCTTCTCTCATTACCCTTCATTGTGATAGAACAGCAGAATTTGTTTGTATAATATTTCCTAAGCCAAATTTTTGGTTTGTTTATTTTTTTTTTAATTAAGGTCTATTTCGGAATCGAAGGCCATTTAGACGCCGTTTCTATTTATTTCAATAGGATTGGTAGCCAATCCAATTGAAATGGGATTGCGAACTCGCGACCCTTGGGTACTAGGATTGTTCTTATTTTTCATAGTGAGAATTTCCTTTGCACTACCCCCAAGTTTGGTACCATTGCATAAAAAAAATCTGTCTAAAATTTCAGGTCAATCTGATAAAGGAAAAGGGTGCCCCAGAGAAAAGTTGCTTTCGTTGGTTTTTTGTAAATTATTTATTATATAATCTTCAATAAGCTTCACCACCCTCTCAGCTGAATTATTTACAATTTCTTAAGGCCCACCAGCCTGAGGATAATCTACGGAGCTCACTCTTTGATCAACTTTTTGTTGTGAAAAAAATACTTTTTGAGAGAAGAAATTAAGAAAAACCCGCAAAAATTTTAGAGGGGCAGTTTTTTTTTTTTTTTTAATTTATATCATCTTATCATTTAACTAACTGCGGATCTAATAATTAATAAAGAAAAATCTATACGATGAATGTATTTATTCCTGAAGAGAGGACAAGTTAAAAAAAGGTTTGGAAAAAAATTAAAATTTTTATAATTTCCTCTCTTTTTAATGATTCATTAATATAATTTCTAAATAAAAAATTTTATAATTATTTATTTCTATTAATTACTATGATTTTTTTTAAATATTCAAATTAATAATTAATTTTATTATTCCACTCCCTAAAATGGGTGAACTATAGAATAAGCTTCCGATAGTGGAGAGGGAATAGGGAGCTCACGTTAGATGACTCCAATTCCGAAGTTCAACCATATTGACTTTTAAAAAAAATATTAAATGTTTTATAGAATTTTAAATTAAATTTTTTTCTTAATTCATAAAATAATTTTAAGAAAGGAGAATTATTATTATTATAATTTCTTTTTTCAGATCCAGTTTTGATGAATTCAGCGACACTTCTCTGGTTCGAGTGCCTCGTCTCTTTTTCTCATCTTTGCCTGCTCGCCTCGCCTTCCTTGACAGCTCGTGCCGGCTAATTATACATCGTCGAATTTGTTTAAATTTCATCTCAATTATTTACACTTTTTAAGGTGAGTGATTCATTTATATTTATTTAATTTGTTCAGAATTAATATTTTCAATAAATTCATTATTTGAAATAATAAATTTAGGCTAAACTCGTGAGTAAACAGGTTGCCTTTGTGATTCATTATTCTAACCAAATTTTTATTAATTATTCTTTTAAACTCTTTCTATTCAAATTATTTTTAATTTAATATTTATTAAATTATTTATTTTATTTGATCCATTCATTATTTTGTTCAACTCGGTCAACATTTCTGAATTTAATTTTATTGTCATTGCAATTTTTTAAATTTCGTATTTCTTATGATAATTAACAGCCCAAAAAGATTATATTATATATTTATGATTATAATATAATATTATTTTTTAATGAATTCATTCTCATTCGTTTAAATCTCATATCATTTATCACAATTTTATAACTTGCCATGGAATTATCTAGCTGTCAACTTTTTTTTGTTATTTAATATTTATTACTTACGATATATATATTATTTTTAGATTAATTTCAGATGTGATTTCCAAAGATTTGATAATCCAAAGGAGAAAAACAAAACATCATCAGAATATTCCAAAAATTGTGTAATGATGATTGATATGTGTGTGTGTGTATCGAAAAAATGAAAATGAATTCTAAAATCTCCTTTTATTTTAAGAAGAACAAAAAAGATGCTACCATTGCCAACAATAAATGTCGTGATTAGCACAGAATTTTAATTAAATCAAGGCAAGTACCAATTATGTTTTTTTTTCTTGAAATTAAAATCATCATATATATATATATATATAACATCATATATTAGTTAATTTTATTTCTTTAAAAATCAATTTAATTTATTCAGAATTTCCTAAATTTTCTCTACTTCTCTCAACAAATCAATTATTTAGATAGATATTTTAAATTTTTAAAAACCCCATTTAAGCAAAATCTTTCAAATTTCCTACTTTTCCAATTCCCTTTTTAATTTTTTTCTTTTTTTTTTAAAATTGATAAATGGGTTCTTTTTTTTTTTTATAATTTTTATATTTTTTTTTTTTTTTTTAATTATATTCAAAGATTTGATAACCTGAAGAAGAATAACACAACATCAAATTATGCCCAAAATTTTATAATGTAAATATATATATATATATATTATTGATGTGTGTGTAATCAAATAATGAAAATGAATATTTTAAATTAAGAAGACCAAAACAGATGATACATACAGCTGCCAACAGAATTTGTCTAGAATATCTCAGGAAATTTTATTTAAATAAAATCAAAGTAAGTTCCAAATATTCAATCCTTTGAATGAAAATTTTCAATGAATTTTTTAATTAAAAAAATATAACTAATAAAATAAAATAATATAGCTAAACTTGTGTTTTCACACGTTTCTTTTATCATTCAATTTAAATTTAAAATATCTCTTTTATTTTTTTTTCTTATATATATATAAATATAAAAATATATATACCAGGTATATATACATATTTTTAACTTATCATTGAGATGAGGACATTCTGTGAAAATATTAATTTACGGATGTAATTTTTTTTTAATTTTAATTACTCCCAAATGCATAATAAATAGCCTACTTGTGAATATGAATAATCTAATATTTTTCCTTTTTTCCAGGCGATGCATTGGATAGATCTAAAGAAATATGTTCTACGTTGGAGACGCAACATCCGGGATTCCAAGCCTTTACGAAATATGCCCAAGAATTGGACGACAAACACGATTGCTACCCAACGGATTGTGAAGCTCAGCAGGGATATCACTATCGAGAGCAAACGTAACGTATTATCTTCTTCTTACTTCATACTCTTGATAAGTCAGTTTATTATTTATTTATCTATGCGAATATAGAACAAAAGTCCCTAAAGTAAGAATAAAATAATTTCACATATTTATAAAAAATACTTTATTAATTTTGCATCTCTTTTTCTCCGAAATATAAATATTATTTGAGAGGAACTTATATCTAATAGAGTTATATCCTAGCTTAAATTATATGAGGTTGATGAGAACGTTGATGATTCTAGAGATAGAGATGATTTCTTCGGTGAATCTAAAAATTCAATGAATTGGCTTTAATTAGATAAGGAGCAAGGAAAACTTGCTGCCTGCTCCAACTCATTGTTAAAATACAACAGCCACTTCACAAATTGTCATTTTATTTTCAACTTTATTGATCCTAAATAAATAATAAATACATGTTAATTATAAAATAATTTAATTTAATATTTTTCTTTTTAATTTTAGATTTAGCAATATGAATATTAATATGAAAGACAACACAGATCAGATTTCAAACTCTTGAGAAGACAACAACAAAACATTTAATAAATACATAGGTCTATAGATTTATGAATATTAGGTAATATATTTTTTATAACCAGAACTTTATTTTTTACAGTCAATTAATAATAATTTGTATTAATCTATTTTTCTTTTTAATTTTAGAAATGACTACTGATTTGATCGAGACTCCGAAAGGAAACAAGACATTTATCACATCTATATATATATATATACAAATCACACCGGACTTTACAGAGGCCAATTCCTTTTCTTCTCTTGTTATTTAATTTATACAACCAGCTTTCAACTTTGACTCGCTGTATATGTATATGCAGTACCTCAGGTAATTAATTAATTATTTCATCTCTTTATTTTATCCCTAATGAATAGAATTTTTCAAATCAAATTTTTTAGTAAAATCGTCCTTACCTGCTGCATCTGCCATTCGGTGATTCTTTATTTAATTTTTATTTCGATCTCCTTATGAGTATCAATGGAAGCCGATGACACCCTTCCAAGATCATCTCTGTTTCTTCCCACTTTTCCTCGCTTTTTTTCATATTGATCTCATCCTATAAAACAGCCTTTGGTCATCTCGTATCCTATTCATGTAACTAAACTAATGCTGTTTTCGTCTCTGGAGGAGAAAAGTTAAAAATTGCAAAGTATATAACTAATGAGTATTTGGTCTCCAATACTATTAAATAAATATATTTTTTAAATCAGTTATTAATAATTTGTTCTTAGTAAATTAAGCATTAGTTTGGCGAGATCATAGGATACTCGTTGACTGGTGGTAGAAGAAAGCGACTCCTGAAAGGACATCGTCCATTGATACTCATAACGGTTAAAAAACATTTGGACTAAATGCTAAATGTCATGAATCCATTTAATAGCCACGATGACGATGTTCCCGACGTTGCGTTCTCGAATACACCTCCATTGTCGAGTGAACTGACCATCCTCCTCATCGTAGAGTCATTTTCAAAATCAATAATACATTTATTTTTTAATTTTTATTCAGAATGAATTCATTTCCGTACCGCCTCATTTTGGCTTAATTAAAAAAAAATTGAATATTAAAAGCATTATAAGATGGTATCTTAGTCAGATTCAAAATAATAAATAAATGAACTATTTATTTTAATAATGACTACACGATTAGGAGGAAGAGTTCTCCGACGATGGCGTGTAATCGTGGTCGTCATAGAATATTTATTTTTTGCCAAGATCTTTTACCCTATTTTAATTTATAATCTAGAAAAGATTTCAGAAAATTTAATTTTTCATAGTGATTTAAGTAAGAAAAAAAAATAAATATTTTAATTTGACTGAAGGGTTTGAGATCTTCAAAATGATTGCAACTGAATTAAAAGAAAAATAAAAAGCAACTTGTTTAAATTCTAATTATTAATTATACAATATTTATTTATTTTTTAAGTCAAGTATATTTAATATTAATTAAATTTAAAAAAAAAATAAAGACTAATTCTAGTTGCAATTTTTCTATAAGACTCAATCAACCCCCTTCTTTTGAATATTAATATATATATATATATATATATTTTTTATCTAACTTAATCATTCTAACTTTCTTAATTATTTTCAGATTTGCGCAGGATCTCATCATACATTCAAGAATATCACTTTAATACCCCGACTGATTTCTTTAAGAGTTAATAATTATTTTGATGCCTCAAGATGCAGTTTTAGAAGACTAATGTCTGAGGGAAAAATAAATAAATATGCCATGTAAGTTTTTTTTTCTTTTTATTAAATGCATGAATTAATTATAATATATACAAGTCATTAATCTTATTATTTTTTTTTTTTTAGATAAAAAACAATATAAATATTTAATAAAAAATTTTATTTCAGAAAAAAAATTCAAACAAAAGTAAGTATATAAATAAGGAATAAAAAAAAATGATTATTCATTTGAATAATCATACTGTATATTTATTCCAATTTTTTAATTATTATTATAATTTCTCCCCCGAGGATGTCACCTTGTCGTGGTGGGGGAGCTTAGGGCCTCGGCTCGACCAAGAACATCCAAGTCTCATTGCCTTGGTTCATCCAAGGGAATTTAAACCAGAATAAATGCTAAAGACTTTATATATTTATTAAATATGTAAATATATTTAATAAATATATTCTCTTTAGCGCCCCTGGCGCGCAGAGAGCCGGCAACCCGCTTCGTTGCCTCCGTCCATGCCTGCATGCAGGCATGGAGGGGGCAGGCGGCCGCCGCCGTCGCCTCTTGTCGACTTGAGCTCTCTGCGCATGCGCCAGGGGCCAAGGAGTGGGGACCGGAGGCTATATAAGTCGTTGCGCGCATGGGTTGGTGGTCGGGGTTGGTGGTGGACAGCAAACTGATCACATCGATCTGCGTTCATAGTAGATTACTATATAATTATTTATTAATAAAGACTATTATATACCTGAATCATTACTATTTTCTTTTCCATTACCTATCACTAGTATATAAATATTATTTATATTCAAGAATATTAATAATTTCAATTATTTTAATATGAGAATATTAATTAAACCTAATTTAAATATTTACTATTATTTTAATTTTCAATTGAATATTTTTTCTACGTTACTATTGAAAGTAATATATTTTTAATAAACTATTTTATTAAAGATTATTAATAATCTCAAAGTTAGTTTTTTATTAATAGAAGAATATTAATTTAAATTTATTTTGAATAAAATATATTTAAAATATTTAAATTAATATTCTCCCTTTAATATGAAACAAACCTTGAGATCAATAAATAGTTTATTAATAATATATTTTAAAGATACCTGTCTTTTTTCATTGCCAATTCATTTACTCCAATGCTGTCGGCTTGATGTAAGACCTAAAAAAGAAAAATAGTATTTATTATTATTTTTCTCCCTTGGAAGGGTTTAGGGTTTGTTACATCGAATTGAGTTTTTTTTTTTTAGCATACAAAAAAGTGTACATGTGATCTTAATAGTAGTTAATAGTGGAGTAAAGTATATTATACAAAGCATTATACTTAACTATAAAAATTATAATATAATACAGCAACAAGGCTTAGAACAAAATTGATAAAAATACACCAGCTGTGCGTAAGAAGCGAAAACAAAGCAAATGAAACTTTTATTCATCCCCTAATTGATCAAAAAAGGAAATATTAAAATTAAAATAATTATTTTACGTTACTATAATATTAATAAGTTTTAAAAAATTTTCCAACCCAATTAAAAAAAAAAAACTAAAATAAAATCCTACGCCCATAGAGCCACCCTCAACCTAAAAGGAATCTGTATTATTTTTTATAACAATGACAGTCAGTGTATTTAGTTTAAAATTTTATCTACTCTTAACTTTTAACAAAATAAGAAGCGCCTAAGTGCAGTTTCCTTTTTCATTAGATATTCTTGCCTCTCCATATGATGCAGCTGATCAGCGAAGTTTTCACTTTCCATCTTATTTCCCAGCCGGTGTCTGTAGAGCCTGAAAAAGTTAACAAAATAAATAAATTAAAAAAAAAAGTTTTTTTTTTTTTAATATTATTAACACTGGAGTAAAATTAAAATTTTTAATGAATTGGCTATCAAAGTTTTTTTGTCCCATTTTTAATTGCAATTTTTATATTAATATTATTTTAAACCGTGAAAGTGTTATTAATTAATTTATTGATTAAGAATGAAGGAAATAATTCTAAAGAATTCACAATATTTTTCAAATTTTTTTCTATTTGCCAATTCTTTTGAACTCATCTAATAAATTGAAAAAATTACATTATTTTGATGCATTTTAATAGCAAATTTACTTTAATAATAAAATAGAATTCAATATTTTAGGTTTAAAAATATTTCATAGTCCTATACTCTTTTATATATATAATAATATATAGAAAGGGTGATGGAGAGAAATAGTTTTAATCCTAATTATTGAATTTCTTTTCCAATTGAACTATGTAACTTATATTTATTATTAAATTGCAAGAGAATAATTAAAATTTTCATTTTTTATGATATGATTAGAATATTTGTCAGACTTCATAGGTCCAATAACAAAAAAAAAAAGACTCTATGTAAGAAAACGTTTGAAAGCGGAGATCCTTGAAATTCTATTTTGTTTAAATTAAAGTGAAAATTAAAACGTTACCTATTTTATTTGTAGCAGTATTTCCTCATGATTTATCCATTCCTCGTGATTACGAATTCCTTTTCGGAGATCCTGGAACAAAGAATTAAAATAATTAAAATATTTTTTTTTCATTTTCATTTCTATTTAAATAGTTAATTAAGCAAATCATTCTGTAATGCATTTTACTTTTATATTATACCAATCCCTAATCTTATCTACTTGAGAAATAGAAAATAATTTTTGAAATAATTAAAATAAAATTAAAAAGAAAATTATGAAATATAAAAAATATTTTGCATGCATTTATACAATTTAAATTAATTGTGGCTCAAATTATTTAAGTGCAAACCATAAGTTTTATTAAATTGTGAATAATTGATTCTAAAGTAATTAGAATTTAAGAAATTCATTAAATAATAATAATATAAAGTAGCTCTAATTAAAATAGATCAGATAACTCACCAAATGGTAAAGTGGAGTAGGCACAACGTAATGACACAGGGCATTCTGATAAAGTTCTGTAATAAAAGAAAAAACTTATTATTTAAGAGATACAAGAGAATAATTAAAATAAAATAATATTATACCAAGGGACAAACAAAATTATATATAATATAAAAAGCAAGTAATTGTTTTATCTAATGTGAAATTTAAAAAAATCTATTTGGATAGGGATTTAATAAAGAGATAAAATATTTAATTACCTGATATATTCATCGAATGAAAGGTGAATGGCGGCTCTCGTAATTAACAAAGTAGAGAAAAGAAGTTGGGCAAATATTATAAGAAGCAGAAAGGCCGTTCAATATCACATCTAAAATTAAAAAGAAAAATATTAAATTATTCAATTGTTCACAAGTAGGCTATTTATTATGAATTTAAGATCAGTAATTAAAAGTAAAAAAAAAAACATAGGAAAATTAATATCTTCACAGAATGTCCTCATCTCAATGATAAGTTGAAAAATGTATATATATATAAGAAAAAAAAAAATAAAAGAGATATTTTAAATTTAAATTGATTGATAAAGGAAACGTGTGGAAACACAAGTTTAGCTATATTATTAGTTATATTTTTTAGATTAAAAAATTTTCATTCAAAGGATTGAATATTTGGAACTTACTTTGATTTTTTTTAAATAAAATTTTCTGAGATATTCTAGACAAATTCTGTTGGCAGCTGTATGTATCATCTGTTTTGGTCTTCTTAATTTAAAATATTCATTTCCATTATTTGATTACACACACATCAATATATATATATATATATATATATATTTACATTATAAAATTTTGGGCATAATTTGATGTTGTGTTTTTCTTCTTCAGGTTATCAAATCTTTGAATATCACGTCTGAAATTAAAATAAAAGATATAAATATTAGAAATATTAAGGAGACTATGCATGCATTTATCTAATATAAAAGAGACAGTTAAATAATTCTATGGGAAGTCTATAAAGTAGTAATTTGACAGATTGTGCTTAAAAGGGGTTTTTTAAAATTTATACGAGGCAGTTTTATAGGATGAGATCAATATGGAAATAAGCGAGGAGAGATCCAAAGGAAAAGTGGGAAGAAATAAAGATGATCTTGGAAGGGTGTCATCGGCTTCCATTGATACTCATAAGGAGATCGAAATAAAAATTAAATAAAGAATCACCGAATGGCAGATGCAGCAGGTAAGGACGATTTTACTAAAAAATTTGATTTGAAAAATTCTATTCATTAGGGATAAAATAAAGAGATGAAATAATTAATTAATTACCTGAGGTACTGTACATATACATATACAGCGAGTCAAAGTTGAAAGCTGGTTGTATAAATTAAATAACAAGAGAAGAAAAGGAATTGGCCTCTGTAAAGTCCGGTGTGATTTGTATATATATATAGATGTGATAAATGTCTTGTTTCCTTTCGGAGTCTCGATCAAATCAGTAGTCATTTCTAAAATTAAAAAGAAAAATAGATTAATACAAATTATTATTAATTGACATAAATCTAAAAAATAAATGTCTGTTCATTGTTTAATTAATTAGTGATTTAATTTAAGCTTCCCACAGATTCCAGGTTTAGGTAGATGGATTTTCCAGCTTATAAATAAGGAAAAATAAAATTTCTCTTATTATTTATTTAAAATTTATTGGCCAACTCGATGCGTAATCTAAGTTTCGTCCTATCCGACATCATCAGGGCCTGCAATAAATATAATTACTCTTTACCATATCATTTGGTGTATGATATGGTAAAGAGAAAATATATATATATATATATAGAAATATTTATTGCAGGCCCTGATGATCTCATACACCAAATGATATGGTAAAGAGAAATTATATTTATTGCAGGCCCTGATGATGTCGGATAGGACGAAACTTAGATTGCGCATCGAGTTGGCCAATAAATTTTTAATAAATAATAAGAGAAATTTTATTTTTCCTTATTTATAAGCTGGAAAATCCATCTACCTAAACCTGGAATCTGTGTGAAGCTTAAACTAAAAAATAAAGTTCTGGTTATAAAAAATATATTACCTAATATTCATAAATCTATAGACCTATGTATTTATTAAATGTTTTGTTGTTGTCTTCTCAAGAGTTTGAAATCTGATCTGTGTTGTCTTTCATATTAATATTCATATTGGTATATCTAAAATTAAAAAGAAAAATATTAAATTAAATTATTTTATAATTAACATGTATTTATTATTTATTATTTAGGATCAATAAAGTTGATAATAAAATGACAATTTGTCAAGTGGCTGTTGTATTTTAACAATGTGTTGGAGCAGGCAGCAAGGAAAAGGCCTCCTTATCTAATTAAAGCCAATTCATTGAATTTTTAGATTCACCGAAGAAATCATCTCTATCTCTAGAATCATCAACGTTCTCATCCACCTCATATAATTTAAGCTAGGATATAACTCTATTAGATATAAGTTCCTCTCAAATAATATTTATATTTCGGAGAAAAAGAGATGCAAAATTAATAAAGTATTTTTTATTAATATGTGAAATTATTTTATTCTTAATTTGTGGACTTTTGTTCTATATTCGCATAGATAAACTGACTTATCAAGAGTATGAAGTAAGACGAAGATAATACGTTACGTTTGCTCTCGATAGTGATATCCCTGCTGAGCTTCACAATCCGTTGGGTAGCAATCGTGTTTGTCGTCCAATTCTTGGGCATATTTCGTAAAGGCTTGGAATATCGGATGTTGCGTCTCCAGCGTAGAACTTATTTCTTTAGATCTATCCAATGCATCGCCTGGAAAAAAGGACAAATATTAGATTATTCAATTATTCACAAGTAGGCTATTTATTATGCAATTGGGAAGATCAGTAATTAAAATTAAAAAAAAAATTACATCCGTAAATTAATATTTTCACAGAATGTCCTCATTAATCTCAATGATAAGTTAAAAATATGTATATATCCCTGGTATATATATTTTTATATTTATATATATATAAGAAAAAAAAATAAAAGAGATATTTTAAATTTAAATTGATTGATAAAAGAAACGTGTGAAAACACAAGTTTAGCTATATTATTTTATCTTATTAGTTATATTTTTTTAATTAAAAAATTCATTGAAAATTTTCATTCAAAGGATTGAATATTTGGAACTTACTTTGATTTTATTTAAATATTTCTGAGATATTCTAGACAGCTGTTGCTATTCTGTTGGCAGCTGTATGTATCATCTGTTTTGGTCTTCTTAATTTAAAATATTCATTTTCATTATTTGATTACACACACATCAATAATATAATATATATATATACATTATAAAATTTTGGGCATAATTTGATGTTGTGTTATTCTTCTTCAGGTTATCAAATCTTTGAATATCACGTCTGAAATTAAAATAAAAGATATAAATATTAGAAATATTAATGAGACTATGCATGCATTTATCTAATATAAAAGAGACAGTTAAATAATTCTATGGGAAGTCTATAAACTAGTAATTTGACAGATTGTGCTTAAATGGGGTTTTTACAAATTTAAAATATCTATCTAAATAATTGATTTGTTGAGAGAAGTAAAGAAAATTTAGGAAATTCTGAATAAACTAAATTGATTTTTAAAGAAATAAAATTAACTAATATATATATATGATGATAAAGAAAATTTAGGAAGTTCTTATAAATTAATTTGATTTTTTAAAAAAAAAAAATAACAATATATTTTTATATATATATATAATGATTTTCATTTCAAGAAAAAAAAACATAATTGGTACTTGCCTTGATTTAATTAAAATTCTGTGCTAATCACGACATTTATTGTTGGCAATGGTAGCATCTTTTTTGTTCTTCTTAAAATAAAAGGAGATTTTAGAATTCATTTTCATTTTTTCAATACACCCACACACATATCAATCGTCATTACACAATTTTTGGAATATTCTGATGATGTTTTGTTTTTCTCCTTTGGATTATCAAATCTTTGGAAATCACATCTGAAATTAATCTCAAAATAATATATATATCGTAAGTAATAAATACTAAGTATGCATTTAAATAACAAAAAAAAAGTTGACATCTAGATAATTTAATTCCATGGCAAGTTATAAAATTGTGATAAATGATTTGAGTTTTAAACGAATGAAAATGAATTCATTAAAAAAATAATATTATATTATAATTATAATATGTAATATAATCTTTTTGGGCTATTAATTATCTTAAGAAATTCGAAATTTAAAAAATTGCTTAAAAAAAGGCTTATTTCCTGGCTGCCTACTCCATCACATATTGTTGATAATAAAATATGGGATAATTAGTTTACTCTACCCAAAATTTCCTTATCTAATAAGTTATAAATGTATATATACACTAAGTAAATAAGTAATAAAAGTAAGAAAAATTTATGAAATTTCAAATATATTATTTTGATTTGTAAAGATAAAAAAAAATAAAATTACCTAATATATATGATGATTTCCATTCAAAGGAAAAAAACATAAGTGTTACTTGCCTTAATTTTATTTAAATTTCTATTGACATCCTCTGTAGCTTTTTTGTTTTCTTTATTTTCATTTTTTCATTACACACCCATACACACACATATATATTCTGATGATGTTTTGTTTTTCCCCTTCGGATTATCAAATCTTTGGAAATCACATCTGAAATTAATATGAAAATAATATATATACCGTAAGTAATAAATATTAAATAACAAAAAAAAGTTGACAGCTAGACAATTCCATGACAAGTTATAAAATTGTGATAAATGATTTGAGATTTAAACGAATGAGAATGAATTCATTAAAAAATAATATTATATTATAATCATAATATATAATATAATCTTTTTGGACTGTTAATTATCTTAATAAATTAGAAATTTAAAAAATTGCAATGAAAATAAAATTAAATTCAGAAATGTTGACCGAGTTGAACAAAATAATGAAAGGATCAAATAAAATAAATAATTTAATAATTATTAAATTAAAAATAAGTTGAATAGGAAGAGTTTAAAAGAATAATTAATAAAAATTTGGTTGGGATAATGAATCATTGATAGACAGAGGAAACCTGTTTATACACGAGTTTAGCCTGAATATATTATTTCAAATAATGAATTCATTGAAAATATCAATTCTGAACAAATTAAATAAATATAAATGAATCACTCACCTTAAAAAGTGTAAATAATTGAGATGAAATATAAACAAATTCGACGATGTATAATTAGCCGGCACGAGCTGTCAAGGAAGGCGAGGCGAGCAGGCAAAGATGAGAAAAAGAGACGAGGCACTCGAACCAGAGAAGTGTCGCTGAGTTCATCAAAACTGGATCTGAAAAAAGAAATTATAATAATAATTAAAATTATTTTATGAATTAAACAAAATTTTTTATTTAAAATTCTATAAAACATTTAATATTTTTTTTTAAAAACAAAATAGGTTAACTCCGGAGGAGGGGTCTCTTACGTGGGCTCCCCCTCCCCCCTCCCCCTCAACCTTCCCTTAATTAAAAAAAAAAGGGGGAGGGAAAAAAAAAATAATATAAAAAATAAAAAAAAAAAAAAAAAAATTATAAACTTTTTTATTTTGAAATTATATTAATGAATCATTAAAAAGAGAGGAAATTATAAAAATTTTAATTTTTTTTCCAAACCTTTTTTTAACTTGTCCTATCTTCAGGAATAAATACATTCATCGTATAGAATTTTCTTTATTAATTATTAGATCCGCAGTTAGTTGAATCATAAGATGATATATAAATTAAAAAAAAAAAAAAAAAACTGCCCCCTCTAAAATTATTGTTATTATGTATTTTCTGTGAGTAAAAAAATAAAAATATTTAAATATCTAATCTAATAATTATATATCAATTTAAAATTACTTTTCAAAAAATAAAATGGATTATTCTTATATATTTTATTAATCCGGTGGGTAAGACAAAGTAAAAGTGCAAACCCAAATCCTAAGTCCATATTATTTTAAATGATTTATTTAAATTAAAAAAAATGAAATAAATAAATAAATAAATATAAATTGTTTCAACTCCCCCCTCTAAGACATCAAAAAAAAAATTTTAGCCCCCGCAAAACAAATTTCCAGGATGGCGCCTGGGAGGAGTAAGGCAAACTTACAGGGGGGGGGGGACGGCAATATATAATAATATAATATACATATATATCAACAGAGAAATCACTGACTCTACCCAAACGTTAAATATAAAATCTTTCTTTATTTTTTTCCTGGGCTTAGTTGAAGAAAAAGGCAATAATTAAACCTTTCATGGCCCTGAGCAATAGGAGTTTGTTAGACTAAATGGAAATAAAAATAAAATTCTTAGAGCTTGTTTGTCCCACCACCAAAATAATTATACTCACTTAGTTGATGATCGTCATGGAAATTGCACTCAAATTAGATTTTACGCAGGTTCGGAGCCCTGTAGAGCAATTAACTTGGAATAGGGGTTGAAGGCATCACTTCTGAATGGCTGCGAATTAAATATATTGTACAATATTTATATATCACCACGATTTGAATTTAAATTGAAACAAATTCAGTTTGTGTCCAGGATTCCTTCTTTACCTTTACACTTAATTTCAATCTAGGGTAAACAGGACCATCACATAAGAAACATTAAATTCTTGAGCGGCTCTCAATATTCAATTATACCTAAAGATAAGAGAAAGTAGAAATGATTTATTTAATCTTAATAAGCATATATTAAAATTAATTACAATATTTTTTACATAATAATAATAAAATAAATAAATATCCTTAAAAATATATTTTTTTTACAATATTAAAAATACCTTTTTTTTTTGTTAATTTAACAATTATTTAATATAAATAAGCGTAGATAATATTTTAAACTAGGAGGAGAAAATACTTTAGAGCATTTTATCATTCATACTATATTTTCTAAATTATTATAATAATTTATTTATATATATATTTCTTTAAAAAAAAAATAGCAATTTTATATGTTAATCTTAGTTTGCAGTCAATCTTCGGCAGTCAAGAGATAAATTTTTCTCATGAAAGTTTTTATTATCTTATGAAGTACTAAATTCCCTCCCGCTTAATAAACCATTTAAGAAAATTTTAAAATTTATTATAATTAGTAGGGTCTAAAGCCCGGTCCAGACGCTCCGTTTTGCACAACCTTTTGTCTGCGCAGTTCAACACGTTGCAGTTAAAACGTTCTAATTTTGAGTGTCCAGACGGTGCAGTCATATTTGTATTTTTTGCTCAGTCGTGTGATATCGTCATGGGGGAGGTTCTCCTGTGGTCAATTTTGCATGCTCTCTCGTTAGAAAAAAGATTAGAACATCTTAGAAGAACCGGGCGTTCGGGTTGCATAGATTTCTCTGAATTTTTCTACTAATTTTTCATAAGCTTCCCCATTTTTCTCCCTGTTACTATACTCTTTCGATTTAACACGCCAAATACATGGGAAACTCATAAAGTGCAATAAAATCAGTTAAAAACTCTCTAGAACATTGCCGAAGGTCAGCCATCGTGGAGTGATTAGGGAAAACTGAGGAACAAAACGATTCGGAACATGGAGCAAGCGTCCACATGCACCGACTTGTCCGCACAGGTCATGGATTTCAAAGCTAATTTGCTCAGTTATCGCTGCAACTGTACCGTCTTCCCGCCGGGCTCAAAACTGCCAAATTTCCTGTCCACACGCAACGTTTTAACTGCAACGTGTTGAACTGCCCAGACAAAAGGTTGTGCAAAAGGAGGTCTGGACGGCTTAAGAGATATCGAATTTAAAATGATGCTTTTCTCATAGAATGGTCAAAAAAAACTAATAAAAATCATTATCTTGATTAGTCAAAGTCTATTTCATTAAATACTCAAAACTACATAGGGAAGCTATAGGGCATTTAAGATAAAAGTGGGACCGAATAAAGAAATAAAAGCAATTTGAATGATCTACGAATAGAAAATTCATCGATCATTAAATATATATAAAAAAATAATTACCAAACAAATTCCATTATATGGTGTGAAGTTCTCAGTGTGAAAAAATATTTGTCTCAAACAATTAATTATTATTTTTAAATTTTTCAGGTTCCAAAAGGCTGCTGCTATGTGCAGATTTTGATACGGTGTTTGTTTCTTTTCTTAGAGTCATTAATTAATTATTCATTTAAATTAAACATTAATTTTTGACAAATATTGTTTTTTTTTTCCTAAAATAAATTTTCAAGTCTTATAAAAATATCACAAAAAGGAATACTAATATAAAACTTTTTTAATTTATTAAAAAAAGATTTATCCACCACTTTCCTAGCAACTGACAAGAAACATTATCATTGGACGACTATATTTTACTTGTTATAAAAATTTTGAAGAGACTCACCTCGGAGAAATCAAAATAAATAAATTTTAAGGGGTAAAGTGCAACTTTTTTCCGCCTTATGAAGTCCACGGCATCCCAAAGGTGCGTTGGGAATAACATTACACATTAGGGCACCCTTCCTTTTTTTTTTTCCATCCGTAAAAATCATGTGACCTTTTTTTAGCAAAGCCGAATTTTTTTCGCACTCCGGAAAATTTTTGCCGCTTACGTTAAAATCATTCATTTGACCTTTTTTAGCAAAACTTTATTTTTCCGCCTCTTTAGTTTTTTTTTTTTTTTTGGTTTATCTAAATATATCGCGGCACCCTTGGATGTCGGGGCACACAGGTTGGGAATCACTGCTCAAGCGTCTAAGACTGAAAAGTGTAAATTCGACCCGTCAACTTATTTAGAAATATTTGTATTACAAGAAGAAAAATTCTCAAAAAGCTAGTAAGTCATTTAGGATGAAAATTTTTACCGACCACTTTTTATATCAATACTAAATCAGATTCCAAAATAGAATGTCCTGATTTAATCACTCCTAATGATAAATGCTCTCCTTTTTTTCTCTCTCTAATGGAAATTCAGTCAAATTTCAGTTCTCGCTTGCATATTGGACAATGAACAGACGTCTTAAGGCATTGTCTTAAACACTCGCCGTGGAACAAATGATGACATGGAGTAATTCTTGCAAGTCGCATTGACGACAAGCATACGGCACACACGTCATCAAACTCAATAAGTTCCTCTTTCAACGCGTATCGAAATTGTGATAAAAGAGCTCGTTCTTTGTTTAAGGCTGCAACACACTCCTCACGCATCTGCATGGCTCTTAGATAGACGTTCAAGTAGATGGCAAAAAGAACGAACTTGTAGTGACCCTGCATCATCAAGGTGGCTGCCAGAAGAGCTGAAGCAGTTACAGTGAACGCCCTGGCGATGACAGGTGCCCAGAGAAGCTCAAGAGCCTCCAACGCGCCTAATTGAAGCCACAGTAAAAGCGTTGGAAACATTTCGACAATCACCTGAAAAAAAAAAAAGAATTATTGACTAGATTCTCTAAAATTATCGTAAAATATGTAATGTGAAGGTCAGCACCCAGAAGTGAGTAAAACAGACTCCTTAAGGTGCGGGTCTCGAAAAGCCGTTAGACGACGATTGACTACCGATTTACTCTAGACGGCAAGAGATGGCGTTAGTTTTTCTCATAGAGATACAAGGGATTTATTCCATTTCATTTGAAAGATTCCAGCTAATTAATTAAGGGTAAAAAATTAATTATTTTTTAACACAATTATTAGTAATTTAATCATCTATAAGATATAGAGCGAATTTTTTAAAAATATTTTTTATTTAATACGATTAATCTAAAAAAAAAATGTATTTTTTCGAAAATCAAGAAAAGGGCTTCTATAAGTTGTAGACATTTTAAATAGCTTTAATTTCAAAAAAATTTGAGGTCGATAGCTTTAAAATTGTGGCGGCTGCAATCTCCCAAAATTAGCACCCCGAGACGCGCACCTTAAACAAACATTTCGGCTAATTTAATTGCGCCAAAATTAGCCGAAACGTTTTGTTTAAGGAGTCTGTTTACTCAATAGAGGCTACTTTCCTGGCTGTTGTCCACATTACATCTCATTTATATCATTTATCGTAAAATAAAATCATTCACCTTTTCAGTGGCCATATAGTAAAGCCAGGTGATGGCCATATACAACGCAGAAGGCCTATAATTGTCCAGTCCTTGTTCCAAGCCAAATACAAGCAACATAAACACCACAGTCATGACAAAAGTGACCGCCTTGGTCCATTCGAGGACGATTTTGGTAGCCGACATGGCGAGATGTTTAACATTCGATTGTTCGGTGACCATCACATAGGGCGACCAGTCTTCTTTATTGATTAATTCTCTAATGTATCCAACACAGTAGGCTATCACATTGTAGAACATTAATGAATATAATGATGTCATCCGCTGGCCGGGCAATAATACTTTATCGCAAAGAGTGAAAAATACCAACTGAAAAAAAAAACAATTTTAGTAAAAGAAAGGGTTTTTGAAAATACAGTTGCCGGGTCCCGAGGCCAGGGACGTCATTTCAGTATTTGCTTGGGGGGGGGGGGGGTTAATTTCCTGTGCTCCTTAATTTATGTATAAATATATATAATTACTAATCGTTGATTGTTTGGGCTGGAGGTTGAGATTGATAAATAGTAGAAGAATATGCTGCACTGATGATGGGTGGCGTTTTGCAACCCGAAATATTTGCAAATAAATAGTGTGTATGGTGGAAAAAGAGGCGCTGGTTTTCTTCTCCTATTTATCAATATATAATTACTATTAGGAGAATTTTTAAATATAGACCACATTTTTGTATTAATTATTTATTAAAAATATATAAATGACTGTAGGCACTACAAGGTTCTCTTACCTGCTTAAAAGTTGTGCAGCCGTTCTCACAGTACTTGTGTCGAATATATTTAGTTTCCGATTGCACCTTAGTTTACAAGCTTGGATTTTAAATGTTGACTGCTTGAAATATGCTCTGGTTCATTTTTAAAAATTTTAATCTCATACTTGGACATTTTATGCACAATTGAGTATCGAAATAAATCAAAATGTCTTAAGAATTGGAAAATAAATCATTGGACTGCCTAAAAGGGTTCGAGGGGACCCCCTTTTGAATCGAAATTAACATAAAAATCCCTATAGGAAATTAACATTAGGCCTATGAGAGAAGGCGGAGAGACAGGCGATAATGTTTGCAAGTGGAGAGAGAGATATATATATGTTTTCTCCTAAGCAATTAAAGACACAAATAAATGGGAATTTAAATAATAATTGATTTTTAATCTAATAAAAAGAAAAAGATTTAAATTCCGTTACCATGGCAACCATTTCTATCTTTCCTATGAAGAACAAGAGTAAAGTGGTCTCCAGAAGATTTCAACGGCAAAATGAGAATATACATTTTAAAGAGCATCTAAAAAATAATTGATTTTTGAATTTTAAAAAAAAATCCTTGGAGGGAATTTTGAGAAAATCGAAAAAAACTGAAAAAGTACATCAGTAAAGTACTAGTACTTTTTGGCCGATTTTGTTCAAAAGCTTATTTTGAGCGTGTGGGAAGGTACCTAAGTTAAATATAAAATTTCAATCCGGTAGCTCAATTCCTTCATGCTAAAAGAACAAGAGTAAAGTGGTCTCCAGAAGACTTCAACGGCAAAATGAGAATATACATTTTAAAGAGCATCTAAAAAATAATTGATTTTTGAATTTTAAAAAAAATCCTTGGAGGGAATTTTGAGAAAATCGAAAAAAACTGAAAAAGTACATCAGTAAAGTACTAGTACTTTTTGGCCGATTTTGTTCAAAAGCTTATTTTGAGCGTGTGGGAAGGTACCTAAGTTAAATATAAAATTTCAATCCGGTAGCTCAATTCCTTCATGCTAAAAATCTGTCCACACATACATACACACACACACACACATACATACACACAGACCAATTTGCGGGACCCACTTTTTTGGACTCAGGGGACCTCAAAACATGTATATCCATCAAAATCTCGACATCGAATTTTTGACATGATCGCAATACTTTCTCTCTCTATATATTTCATATATAGGCTAAGAGAAAGTAAAATATATAAATACTGTAGGCCTACAAGGTTTTACTGCTTATTGTGCAGCCGTTCTCAAGTACTGTGCACTTGCTCTGATTCAAGTTTACAAGCTTATTACTTGAATCGAATTGCTCCGGTTCAAGTTTACAAGTTTTATTACTTGAATCTGAGCAAGTTGGTATCCAAATGGCTTAAATAAAATAAATCATCGGACTGCCTGGGGTCCGAGCCCGCGACGTTAGGTATAGAAGGTAGGTACGCTATACACTATCTTCTATGCCAGGGGTTCATGGGCGTACCCAGCGAGGAGCAGGGGGCAGCTCCCCCCCCCTAGAAGCAACAAAAAAAAAAATTAAATGTTTATAAAGTGATGAAACGAAACAAAATTGGTGGTTGGCGACGGGGAATGATTCTTTTTGTTAGGGCTCGAGGGTTTTTAGGCCTTTAATTCGAAGGCTTTACCCCTCTATATAAAAAATAGCTATATCACAATCTGAACGACCATGATCTGCCCCCCCCTGGACGACCATGATCTGACCATGCCCCCCCCCCCCCCTAGATTTGATCCTGGGTACGCCCATGCAGGGGTTCCCAAACTTTTTTGGTTTCCGGTGCCCTTAATATCAGAATTTGTTTATTAAAGCTTTTGTGGTTTGAATTATTATTATTATTAGAGGAAGTTTTAGTTATAGTCCACATTTTTGTATTAAATGATTTATTAAAAATATACAGTACAGTATTTATATTTTTAATAAATAATTAATAACAAAAATGTGGTCTATAACTAAAAATTTCCCTAATAATAATATCAGAATTTTTCCGTGCGGACCCATATCAAATCTCAGGGCCAAGGGCGTCCGCAGGATTTTTTGCAGGGGGGGGCAAGTCACTTCCAGATAAGTTAAAAAAAACGTACTTTGATATTAATAATGTTATACATCTCTTAGTATTTAAAACTTTCTCACCGCGGCAAGGTGGATGTATAATGAGAAAGGTTTTTTTGCATTTTTTTTTGTTTTATACATTTTTTGTATCATTTTAATTTTCCTGGTTGCCCCCCCCCCCTGCGAACGCCCATGCTCAGGGCATACCTTATGACTTTAATTTTTCGACTAATACCGAAAAATTAAAAGCGAATATTATTTTTTTCCAATAATATAAAATGTGGGTGATGTGCTTGGTTAGATTAAAAATAAATTAAACACGTATTTCGTGTAAGCGCAGCTTACGCTTATGAACGTGCTGGTTATATTTACGTTGGCCCGAATAAAATATTAATATTATTAATACATGTCTAATATTTTGTATAGGGAAATTTTCACTGCGCCCCAAGAGAACAGCCACAGCGCCCACACTTTTTTTTTGTCTTTTCGGCATTTTAGGTCATATAGACTTTTTAGACGAAACTTGGTATACAAATATTATAGGTCCCGAACACATTTATTTATAAAAACAAACACTTATTGTTCACTAATCTAAAAATGACTTACTTGATTCACCATCGTGCTAATATTATGCATTTTTAAGAAGACTTTTTCGGCTCTTTGGATCGGCGCATAAACTCGTAGAAATAAACCTTGGAAAGGTCGAATCACCCGTTCGAATGTTGCTGGGAAAAAAAAATTATAAAAATTTCAAGACATAATCAAATTAAAAAAAAAAAACGGAAAGTTTTGTAACTCGATTGTTTTGAAAGGTTTCAACTCCGTTTTTAATATTAATTTGACGCGAATAACAATTTCAAGATGCCATCATAATTAAAAAAATAATTAAAATGCCCAAGTAAATTTTCTTTGGAGAAATCAAGTCACGTGTGATTGACATTAAAGAACATCTTCAGGGTATAAAAACGAACGTCCTGAGGACCAGGACGCAGAAGCTACATCAATAGGGGAAGAGAAGAGACAAGTAGCGTAATCGCCATTCACCAAGGGTAAGTAACAATTTCTTTATAAAAATGTTTCTTATTTTCACAACACCCACTTGACTCTAGGTTTTTGAGCTGAATATTCAAATAAAGTTTTCTAGAATACGAAATTTCGATTTTTTAAATTGATAACGCTAAGAACGGTGGTTTTATTATAATTATGTATTATTAATAGACAGTAGAAACACTATTAAATGAACCTCAAGCCAAGGGCGGATACAAGGGGAGGGGTAAAGGGGGTAATTACCCCCCTGAGATTAAAAAAAAATACTTTTTTTCGAAAAAAATGTATTTTTAATGTAAAATTTCAAAAATTAATACTTAAAAATGTGATTTATATTTATATTCTGGCAAACAAGTACAGAATGCGCCTTTAAATTACCGAAATTAAGAAAAAAATGTGTGCTGTACGACCAGTCACTCCAGATTACCCCCCCCCCCCCCCCCCCCCCGAGAAACACCTATGGATCCGCCACTGCCTCAAGTATTTGGAATTCCAATTATCCGATCGCTGGAGCTCAGTCCCAGTTTATTTTTCTACTTTTATTTTATTTTGTTTCAATAAATTTTATTTTTTTTAAATTTGATTTAGTTTTTATTTGATTATCTGGATAATTGAGTTTTTTCTGTACATAGGGGTTGAAAATGGGGGAGGGAGGAGGCGAGAGTATATTGCCTATCCCCCCCCCCCTCCTGGAATTGCTTAGGAGCAAAAGTTTATGAAGGGAATATAAATTATACACTAGGTTACGTGTTTCAATTTCAAATTTCAATTTGAAACACCTAACCTAGTGTATACACTTTAAAATATAGCCTGATTTAAATGCCCTATAATACTAAGTTTCAACTAGTGCCAACGGTCGCCAATATCAATTTAATAAAATTTTCTGTAATAAAAAAAAATGTTAAAATTTCTTTTAAATTTTCTTATTTTTAATTTTATACAAATTACAGTAATTAGATAACTTTTCACAATACTGTAATATCTTTATATGTCGAAAAAGACTTACCCCCCCCCGGGGGGGGGAGGGAAAAAAAAAAATTCAGAAATATACTTAAATGCAGTTCTAATCAACTAAAATTTTTCCGAATAACCTCAAAATACAATTTTTTTGATTAATGTACTGCCTTCGAAGAAATTAAAATCATTAATCATCTCAGTGATCGAAATGGTATTTTTATTTAAATAACTTCGCTTATATTTAGTTAAATTGGGAATCATGATATATCAGAGTAAAAAGATTTTTTTTTGCTTACTCACCTGAACATTTCCGGAAAAATGGAACGGCACCATTAAGGGGGTATTTGTAATTGGCGGAGATGACGACAGGGAGGACGAGACATGAATATCCAAGGCCTACGCTTCCCACGAGGATCGAGGCCTGTGAGCGCGCAAGGTAGGGTAGCAAGGCCACCAGCGACAACAAACACACTGCAAAAAAAAAAATATATATTAACACGTTGACTGCCAACTACGAGATAACTCGTATATTCCGTTCTTTGCTAGGACGCCGACTACGAGTTATCTCGTACTGTGTTTACTTGCCATTGTCGCGTAGCTACGCTTAAACTCGTAGCATATCAGTGCTAATATGGATAGATGGCTTCTGGGAAGAGAACAAAAAATCAATGTTGGCGACATGAACAGAATTTTTTTTTTCAGTCAGTGGTCTTTTCTTATCCATATTGGTTTCTTGATAATTTAATTTTAACAATAATTATAAAACAACACACTCAAGAAAGACGTAAATGTGAAGCACTCGACAATATCTGATATACTACTGACGAATATGAACGCAAATATCTGATTCAGCTTTAGCGAAGCGACAAGTCTAAACTTGTCTGTGTACGAATTAACTCGTAGTTGGCTTCCGCGAAGAGATTTCTGTTACATAAGCCAACTACGAGATAATTCGTATGCCTATTTTTTAAAAAATACATTTTCTATGCTTTTTGATGATTACTATGTAATATAATTATAGTCTTTAATAATATAAAATGATTAAATGCAATTGGCTTTTTAGACCGGAATTCTGAGAATGGTCGTGGCAGTCAACGTGTTAATATTATTATAATAAATATATACTTAATAATTAAAAATATGATGATTATATATTAAATATAATAATTAAAAATTAATAATATATACTTAATCTAAAATGCTTCCAAATATAGGATATGCAACCAAATATCATCGCGAATCTTGATGGTTGCATAACTACATGGCGAATGTCTCATGAACAAAATAAATTCCTTCGTTTTTTTTTACTTTTTTTTTAATAAAATTATGGAACAACAATCAAGTTTACCAAATTAAGAAAAAAATATAAAAAAAAGCAATTTCAAATTCCAATAAAACTAGAAATTTATTATTTAGAATCTTTTATTGATTACCTTAAATAATACATAATTAATAAAACTAATAAGAATTTAATAACCCTATCTTCCTCAATTTTAATTATGCTTAAAGCTCCGCATCTTGTGCAAGGGAGATACAAGGGGGTGTAAAGGGGGTAATCACCCCCCCCCCGAAATTTTAAAAAATACTTTTTTTTCGAAAAAAAATTTATTTTTAATGTAAAATTTTAAAATTAATACTGAAAAATTTGATCTGGCAAACAATTACAGAATGCGCCTTTAAATTACCGAAATTAAGAAAAAAATGGTGTGCTGTGCGACGAGTCACACCAGATTACTCCCCCCTCAAGAAACACCTCTGGATCCGCCCTTGATCTTCTGCTAGGGGTTTAATTGGGTGGGCTAATTACGATAGAATAAAGACACGCGCCTTGAATTCTGATTCAAAAGAGAGATAGATTAAATTGTATCATCTGTCAAAGTTCCTCTGCATATTTCTTTTTCATTTCATAATTACGGTATTTGTCAATCATATTTTTCAGTTCGATTAGGCCTATATATAAAATATTTAACAAATGTTTGAGTATGTTTAGTCAAATTTGAATTGAATATCTTTTAAATAAAAAATTTCTTCTACAACAAAATTAATTCTCAAGTTCACCGTGCTCTAATTTACATCATGTAATTAATATTCACTTTTGACCGCGTTTCTATTAGATTTTTATCTGTAATCTATCGTTAATTGAGATCACAATAGTAAAAATAGGTCAAGAAAATGGGGAGAAAGAATGAGTCGTTGGTACATCGACCCTCAAATCGAACTCGGTTGGCTGTCCTAAAAATAGTGCCCCCTCCCTCTCGCTCTCTTCCTTAGTGCAAAACATCTGAATGGACGTCAGGTGATTGCGTGACTTTTTCTAAAGCAACGCCGCAGAAATTCCTCCTTCGCATGTATTACAAATTTTGTTAAATATAAAGAAATTAATCAGATTCACGTGGGGGAGAAGAAGAGAATGCCAACAACACTGAGACACAACTACAAATGTGGATATCCGTAAATAACGAAGAATATTTTTCATAATGGGATCTTCCGAGATGAAATTCTGGACACTTTGTTCTTCCAAGGGCCGGTTGCTTCACATATAATACATGTATATTTAAACTTTCTCTTTTTATTTGGAAATACATTTTACTAAAGAAAATATGCATGTATTAGGTGTTAAAAAAAAAAAATCAACAATTTTGATGTAAAGGTGAAATGTTAAATTTCATATTAATGATGACAGTCTTAATATTCTGATGATTGTCCCAAACAGGACAGCATGGGCGTAACTAGGGGGTGCCGGAGGGCCTGCCCCCAAAAAGCTCCTTGCCACAAGAAAAATTGAGAAAATATGGCTTCCAGGCCCACCTGAGGATAGCTGGTCCCATGGCCCCCCCTCCAGCCAAATTATCTAGTTACGCCCATGGTCAGCAGCAAGGGAAAATAAATAAAATTACAATTAGCTGCTCTCTTTTTTTCTCATTAAGTACACATATCATATTTACTATCAGGGGGTATATAGAAATTTTTTTCGGGGGGGGGGGGGCCTGAACTCAAAAATTTTCTGCGGAAAATTCTTTTTTTTAAGAAACTAAATTTTTTTAACACGAAATTTTTGCGGAATATTTTTTCTTTTGAGGAACCAACGTTTTCCATCTTGCGGAAAAATTTGTTGCGCTGTATATCCCTGTTTGGGAAATTTCGGAGGGGGGCCGGGCCCCCTCAGCCCTCCCCTTCCCCTTATATACGCCCCTGTTTACTATTAAAAGTATAGTAAAATAATGCAATAAAGCGCGACTATGTTTAATAGCAAATTTGACAACCATTACACCGCCTTGGTTATGGAGGATGCCGAGCCTTGCAGGCTGAAATTTCCTGGACTATTTGAAAACATTTGGCTGGGAGGGGTTATCAAAAGTGAATGGGAGATTCAACCCCTTTTTACTTTCTCTTACCTATGTATATATGTAATATATATATAGAGAGAAAGTATTGGATTCATGTCAAAAATTCGATGTCGAGATTTTGATGGATCTTCACGTTTTGAGGTCCCCTGAATCCAAAAAAGTGGTTTTCGCGACATGGTCTGTCTGTCTGTGTGTCTGTGTGTGTTCAATTTTAAGCATGAAGGAATTGAGCTACGAGGTTGAAATTTTATATTTAAGTTAAACACCCCCCGGGACCGGAAAAATAAGCTTTTAATCAAAATCGGCCAAAGAGTACTAGTACTTTACTGATGTACTTTTTCAGTTTTTTTCGATTTTCTCAAAATTTGCTCCAACGATTTTGATTAAAATTCAAAAATCAATTATTTTTTAGATGCTTTTTAAAATGTATATTCTCATTTTCTGATTGAAATCTTCTGAAGACCACTTTACTCTTGTATTTCATAGGGAAGATAGGAGAAATGGTTGCCATGGTAACAAAATATAAATATTTTCCCATACTTATAAATTTTACATCTGAATTCAAATGTTCCGTACTGTCGGGAGCTAAATATATGTCGACACAAAAAATCTGGTGTGACAAGCACAGAACACAACTTTCGATTACCGAAGGTAAGAGAAAGTTGTGTGCTGTGCGCCAGTCACACCAGATTTTTTTGTTAATAAATTTAATAATTCTAAGAAATCCTTTGGAAATTATTAAATAAAACGTTGATTTAGAAAATTTTAAAATCAACAAACTGCTCATATCAATTGTTCTGATCTATTTCGAATTCATTAGTGAGTTGATCCTTTGGGTTGACTATCTTCTTACAAAGAATATTTCCATATTGAAATGAAGAAGTTTTTAGTCTGGAATAAATTTCTCTATGATGCTCATCCTTCTCTTCACATACCCTGGTACGTTACGTTTTCTTGGACAACCATTGAGAAATCTAAAAGTGGATTTACGCACATACACACACCTTAAGACCCACCCATTTTTAACCTACGCGATTTTCATTTCGAATCATATCTGAAGATGCGTAGAGAGTGAATGAAATTCATCGAAATGCACTCTACGTCATCCTCATCACTATTATAAATTTTTATTTTTAAAGCGTTAACTTCTAAAAAGAAAATTTTTTATTTTTTTTTCCATTAGCCTAATTTCAATTTTTTTTTTTTTTGGAATTCTAAAATTAACAAGCAAAAGGATATTGCATTAATTTTTTTGTATATAAATCTTAAAGTTTGTTGTTAGTAATGAAATTTATATAAAATGAGAGCGAATATTTCGCAATGAAAGCGAAAAAGTTAAGAATAGATTGGTTTCGAACGTCAACAGTGCGAAAAACATTGAGTGAATGATCGGATACAAGAATATTTTAAAATACTCTCATTCTCTATTGATATTTCTTTTATGAAGATTTGCTTTTGAAGAACGAGAAGTCGCAGTTACTATAGATTATTTATAATAAACTGTTTGTTTTTTTTTGACGCGGTTTTCTTAGATTATAACAAACAAATAAATAAAAGGGCTTTGAAGTTTAATCTAATAGGTAAATAACACTTTCATCTTGTTGTGTGAAAATTGAAATTATTTTCAAAATGATTTCCCGAGTCGAAATTTAAGTCCAAAGAGTAGATCTTGGGGGTTCAAAGTAGATCTATTCCTGGGCAGGGGGGGTATATCTCCGGGGTTTAGGCCCTCCAAGGGGTACGGTCCCTTTGCGCACCATAAAATTCTAATAAAAAAATAATTTTCATTGTTAAAATTTCAATTAAAAAAATATTTTTCATGAAATTTTTTCTTAAGGGGGCCCTCAAATCTTAAATTTATAGGTGGGGGGGGGCGTATATTATGTAGCCCTCGGGTTCCGCCAAGTCTGTCTATGTTAAATTAGGTCCGACTTTTAAACCCAAAATGGTACATTTTTACCAGTTCGGAGACGAAAGTCGGACCTAAAGGAAATAAAGGATACCATCTCAGGGTCCAATATAAGACCTAGGTCGGCTTACTCTAAATCGGACTTATTCAGATAGGATAAAAATAGTATCCAAATTTCGACTAGGGTATATTTTTTTTAAATTTCGGTATCTTAGGCCATTTAACTTTAACAATACTCATTAATTTTTAAATACAATATAAAATAATCGTACTCAAATTTTGAGAAAATCGAAAAAAACTGAAAAAGTGAATCAGTAAAGTGCTAGTACTCTTTGGCCGATTTTGTTCAAAAGCTTCGTGTCACGTCGCATGGGGGTGCCTAACTTAAATATAAAATTTCAACTTCCTAGCCTTTTCGTTCTTTGAGATATTTTGTTCACAGACACACAGACACACACACACACACACAGACACACACACAGACACACACACAGACAGACAGACCATGTCGCAAAAACCACTTTTTTTTGGATTCAGGGGACCTCAAAACGTGAAGATCCATCAAAATCTCGACATCGAATGACATGAATCCAATACTTTCTCTCTATATATATATTACATATATACATAGGTAAGAGAAAGTAAAAATAATTTTCATTGTTAAAATTTCAATTAAAAAAATATTTTTCATGAAATTTTTTTCTTAAGGGGGCCCTCAAATCTTAAATTTATAGGTGGGGGGGGGGGCGTATTATTATGTAGCCCTCGGGTTCCGCCAAGTCTGTCTATGTTAAATTAGGTCCGACTTTTAAACCCAAAATGGTACATTTTTACCAGTTCGGAGACGAAAGTCGGACCTAAAGGAAATAAAGGATACCATCTCAGGGTCCAATATAAGACCTAGGTCGGCTTACTCTAAATCGGACTTATTCAGATCAGATGGATAAAAATAGTATCCAAATTTCGACTAGGGTATATTTTTTTTTAAATCTTCGGTATCTTAGGCCATTTAACTTTAACAATACTCATTAATTTTTAAATACAATATAAAATAATCTACTCAAATTTATTTAATATACCAAATGATTTAAATAAATTCATCAGATTGCCCGGGATACTAACCCGCGCTTCGTGGCTTTTAAGTCTATCTACTGACTTATGTCACACCTCCAATGACCACGGGTGGGCCGGTGGGGTTATTTAATTAAAAAACAACCTAATTACGAAATATAAATAATTAATAAATCTGTCAATAAACTATAAGTTCGCACGAAGTAATAAAATTGGGAATTGAAAAATATTCAGAAGCCATTTCTCCTATCTTTTCTATGAAAAACAAGAGTAAAGTGGTCTTCAGAAAATTTCAATGGCAAAATGAGAATATACATTTTAAAGAGAATCTAAAAAATAATTAATTTTTGAATTTTAATTAAAATCGTTGGGTCGAATTTTGAGAAAATCCAAAAAAACTGAAAAAGTACATCAGTAAAGTACTAGTAGTCTATTTTTGTTTAAAAGCTTATTTTCACGCCCTAGGGGGTGCTTAACTAAATGAAAATTTTGTAGTGACTAAGGGAAAAAATTTTATTTGACCTCTTTCCGCTAATGGCCCTGAAAGACCGACCAAAAAAATACTTTTTTTTTTTAAGAAAGTAAACGTTTTTATGCTTTTTAAATTGTTCTGTCTGTTTAAAATTGTTAAGAAAAAGAAAAAAGTATATAAATAGAGAGAGACACGAGTCAGACTCAAAGTCATTGATCTTGAAAAAGTTCGTTAGCTAAAGCGAAAGGAGGAATAAAAACGAGAAAATGCAAATTAAATTTAGAATTAAAAAAAAAAAACGTCAGACTTTAGTTGAGTTAAAGATCAAAGAAGATTTCACAACCAAGTTGAAATATAAAGGGTAAAATATCTAGAATATACTAACAAGGACGTCGTTTCAACATTTGATTGCAAGAAAGAACAAAATAAAATCAAAGTCCCTAAATGGTACCTACGAAGAAGCGAAGTGTGAAAATGAAGAATCAATAACAAACGAGATTGGATTAAACGAGCAACAATGATCGAAATTTTTATTATATTTCCCTTCGAAAATCTGTATTACACTGATCTAGAGAACGATCAGGAGACGGACTGGGAGATTTTTTTTCTTGAAAAGCGATTTTACACAAAGTTTTTGATAATGAAAAAAGTGGTGTGATTTGTTGCACTACATTTTTTGTGTCGAGATATATTTGTTTAGTTTCCGAGAAAACCTCAACTCCAAACTTGAAAACATGCGTTTTTTAAATATTGACTGCTTAAAATAAATTATGGTCAAAATTTTACTCTCTTGTTGAATATTTTATACACAAGAGAAAATCCTAAATAAATATAAATTTTCATAAGAATTGAAATATTTTTTTTAACGTGTAAAAAGTTCAAAAGGGGGTCTCTCCCTTGAATCGAAATTAACATACAAATCCCCATAGGGATTTAACATTGGCTCTATGAAAGGAAGAGCCGAAAAATGAATTTGAAAAAACTGAAAGACTACAACAGTAAAGTTTGCTTCAAAAGATTTCAATGACAAAATGAGAATATACATTTTAAAGAGCATCTAAAAAATAATTGATTTTTGAATTTTAGTCAAAATCGTTATAGCCGATTTTGAGAAATTCAAAAAAAACTGAAAAAGTACTTTAGTAAACTACTAGTACTTTTGGGCTGATTTTGTTCAAAAACTTATTTTGACTGTCCGGGAGGGTTCCTAACTTAAATATAATATTTCAATCTCCTAGCTCAATTTCTTCATGCTTAAAATTGAACACCCACAGACAGACCATGTCGCGAGGATGGCTGGTCCCATGCCACCCCCCCCAGCCAAATCCTCTAGTTACGCCCATGGCTTCAAACAATTTTCACGAAAAGTTTTACTAGTGATAATATACTTTTTAAAGAGCATCTAAAAAATAGATGATTTGTGAATTTTAATCAAAATCGTTAGAGTCAATTATGAGAAAATCGAAAAAAAAAACTGAAAAGGTACTTGAGTAAAGTATTAGTACTTTTTGGCCAATTTTGTTTAAAAGCTTATTTTCACGCCTCAGGTGGGGTGTCTAACTTAAATATAAAATTTCCATCCCGTAGCCAGTGGCGTAGCGAGCTTAACTAGCGCCCGGGGCACAATACTTTTTTAGCGCCTCTCCCCCCATTCGAAAACCATGTAGTATTATATGTAAAATATACAAAATTATTATATTACCCTGACACTAAATTTAAAATATATTTTCATAATAAAAATTATTCAAGAAATTTTTTGTTTTGCGGACCATTTGGCGCCCGTTTGTGAGTAGCGCCCGGGGCATGATGACCCCCTTTGCCCCACCCCCATCGCTACGCCACTGCTCGTAGCTCATTTCCTTCATCCTTAAAGATGTCTACAGACACACAGACCAATTTGCAGGACTCACAGGACCTCAAAACATGTACCCGATTGAAATAAATGTTCTATTCTATATATTTAATCTATAGGGTAAGAGAAAGTAAAATTATTTGACGAAAAAACTAAATGAGATCAACGACACAATGATACTTGACAAAAAGATTCAAGCACTTGAAGAGGTGGCGTTTGTCAAGTTTATTTCTTCCTCTATTTTTTTTTTTTTTTTAGCGCAAATTTTTTATTTCATTAGTGATAATTAACAAACTGAAAGCGCGTAAATATTTATAAAAATTTAATCATTTGTTGAATGGTGTGTTTGAAAATAAATTTTCTCTAATTTCAAAATATTTTTGTATTATGTTCTTGTTAATAAAGCCACGTGACTTCCACATCAGCTTTACTTTTTAATGGAATCTCGTCTCTTCACTTCTCGTGCCAACATTTAATTTCATGAAAACGAAGATCGTTTGCATTTTATTTATAATTATTAGTATATATCGTAAAAAAAAATTATGTAAACTTGTTTGAAGCTAAATATATTAATAAATAAAAAAAAAGTTTTATTTTTATGAATAGTGTATATTGAAAAATATTTTATTCTTTTGACCGCATTTTCAAAGTTAATTTATTTGCTCTTTCAAATCATCATAATAATGAAAAAAAAAAATCAGAGGATCAGACAAGCCAAGTAGGACACATTTAATATAAAAAAATTTCACAATCGTTAGAAATAAATCAAAAAACAAAACGTTGTGATTTGGTTGGGATAAATTTTGTTAATATACACAAAAATGTTGTTAATTTTTTGTTTTAATTTTCTTTTCGCGGTATTAAAGGGAGAACTGCCACCTTTAGTTTGGGTAACTCGTAGTCGCTATCCAAATACTCACAAATTGTGAGCCTCTGACTGAGGATATGCCCTAAATTAAATTATTTTTACTTCACAAAATTAGTTTTAATTTATCATTTTATTGATTTTTTTTTATTAAAATTTTCTGGTAATCTAGGTAAGGGTCTAAAACGCGCTAGAATCTATTGTTTTTCGATCTTTTTTACTTTCTCTTACCTACATGTATATGTTAATATACATTTTTTTTTTTTTTTTATATATATATATATATAGAGAGAGAGAGAGAGAGAGAGAGAGAGAAAGTATTGGATTCATGTAAAAAATTCGATGTCGAGATTTTGACAGATATTCACGTTTTGAGGTCCCTTGACTCCAAAAAAGTGGTTTTCACGACATGGTCTGTCTTCTGTGTGTCTGGGTGTCAATTTAAAGCATGAAAGAATTGAGCTAGGAGGTTGAAATTTTATATTTAAGTTAGGCACCCCCATGGGACGTGAAAATAAGCTTTTGATCAAAATCGGCCAAAAAGTACTAGTACTTTACATTTTTCAGTTTTATTCGATTTTCTCAAAATTCGCTCCAACGATTTTGTTTTAAATTCATAATAATTATTTTTTTAATTCTCTTGCCGAAGGGTAAGAGAAAGTTGTGTTCTGTGCGACCAGTCACACCATATATATATTATTTGTTAGTAAATAATAACCTCCAACGTTTAGGTCTTGATTATATATTTTTTAAAAGAAAAAATCCTGACTGCATTTTCTTCTGTTTTTTATTACTGATTAAAATTCTAACAGCCATAAATTATCCTTGTAATGTTTATTTAAATCATTTGGATATCAAATAAGCCTGGATTACCCATATTGTATATAAATATAAATATAGGTAAAGTCTAGATGGCCTAAGATATCGAAGAGATTTATAAAAAAAATATATTAATAATAAAAATTATTAGTTTATTTAACATAACTGTTTTTTGTCCCCCTCCCCCCCCATGGTCCCAAAGAATTGAACCCAGGATCTCCAGCCTTTCCGGATCCTCGAGGATCCGGTGGTTTGGTGAAATGGAAACGGGATAGCCCACCAATCCCCCAGAAAGGCTGGATATCCTGGGTTCAATTCCTTGGGCTCCATGAGGCCCAAAGCACACCAACAAAAAAACACTCAGAGTCATGTTATATATATCTCTGACTAGATAAGCCTGAATCGAGATAATGAAAACTAATATCTTTTTAAAAATAATGTATAGCTATAGATATTTTTTATGGTAAAAAAATATTCTAAGTAAAAATATTTTTTTCACCTGTTAAAATATTTTCCAATTTAATCAAGCATCCTTCACACGGTAAAAAAATTTTTCTAGAGTACCCCTTTTACCTTGCGACATTAAGAATTTATAATTTCATATTCATTTATTTTTAAACAATAGAGTTTTTTTTTTAGTTGAGAATAAAACTCGAGTTCTGACATAACATAATTTTTTGGTAAGCATTAAAAGTGTTAATGCCAGAGGGGACGTGAGTGAGATTGAATTCATATTTTTGTGTGTTTATAAATAATTTCTGTTGATAATCTAACTCACCAGTCTGTGCAGTTTTCTCCTCTTGAGCGCGTGGATTGGCAGGCGGTGCCATATGCACCCGAGCTCTCACCCGGCTGATCATTCCCATCGACGGGATCGCCGGCCAACCGTCAAACTGGCTAAAGACAAAACAACAAAAAATAGACATGAGCCAAAGAAAGAAACAGTCGAAGGGGACAAGAAAAAAAAAAGAAAGGGGGAGGGATATGACGGTAAGACTGGCGTAAAGTGTAAGGCGTAAAGACATAAAACGTAAACCTACACTCTCCATCGCCATCGCCAATTGCGCCGTCCAATGCGACCTTCGTCATATTTGCCTTCCTTTCATTCAACCCTTTGTATATGTGAAATTGTTTTGCCAAACTTTTTTTCATTCTTTTTAAAATTAAACATTCAATTATATTAATGAATTTTTTTTTTTAATTTAGAAGATTTCGCAAGGGAAAAACGGTTCAAAAAAAGGGCCTTAATTTCAAAATCTGAATTTTTTTTTTTTAATTATTTAAATAAAAAATATTTAATGTGTTTAAAAATAATAAATCAATAAATGAATTAGAAATTAATAAAGACGAGGGCTAAATGGCCTCCGATGCCGAAAAAGACCTTAAATAAATTTAAAAAAAAAACGCAGGTTTTTTATAATTTTTTTTTTTTAATTGACCTCCAGGTATTTTTTCAATAAATATTTTATTTTCACTTTATTGTTAAAGTTTCCGAACAGGCAGACGTCTTTCCCTCAATGAGCTCAATATTCAATATTTATGTTGTATTACAATTATTATTTATGCTCGTTTCAGCTCTGATGATGGATTTTATTTAAGTAAAACCGAAACGTCTTCTGAATTGAGATTTTTATTCGATAGAGGCTCTCCTTTTGGCTGGCATCCTCTTTTCCTGTCTATCATTCTAAATATATAATGATAGTCAAATGATAGAAATCCAAAAATAAATATTTTTTGACTAGTTACACTTAAATGAATTAATCACAGTTCATAATTAAATACATCTGAATTAGATTGCGGCTCGTCAGTAGATATTATTATTATATATAGTGGGAAAAAGGCTTCATGGAGATAAATAGTTGTCAGATCAAGTATTTCATTAGTGCGAAACACGAAACTTTTGAAATTCGCTCGATTATTTGAATATATTTGGCTCAACAAAGAAGACTTGACATTTCGTTTCGGAGAATGTCATTATTTTTCAGGGACATTATCCCTCGACGTGATCTTCCCAATTGATAAAATACCTCAATCATCTGTCAACTTGGCAATTATTTTTTGCTTGAAGCCTTTTTTTCTTTTTCTCTATTCAAATGATATTTTTTTTAATGACTTTTAATATGGCTTGACGGGGTGCAGCCCTTTTCAAAATATCGTAATTTATTTAAGGCTGCAAGAATTTTTTTTTCAAAAATTAAAACAATAGTGTTATACTTCTAGCCAGTGGCGAATGATCCAGAGGAGTTTCTCGGGGGGGGGGGTAATCTGGTGTGACTGGTCGCATTATCAGTAATTTAAAGATGCATTCTGTAGTTGTTTACCAGAATATATAGGTCTATACAAATCAAATATTTAAGTATTAGTTTTTAAAATTTTATATTAAAAAAATATTTTTTTCAAATCTGTGGGGGGGGGGGGGGTACGCCCCTTTACACCCCTTGTATCCGCCCTTGCTTCTAGCCAAAACAATAATTATCTTTTTTTTTGTTTATAAATTCCTTGACATAGTAAGGCATTCATTCATTATTCATTTTTTTTTCTAGTAAAGTATTAATATTTAAAAACAGTAATGTTAAAATTTATTTAATAAATATGGACCGGTTAAATGTCACATGCCGAAAAAAGGTTTAAAAAATAATAAATAAAATAAGTGTTGCATTCATGGGAAATTCCTCAAACTGAAAAGGAATTTCTCCTATCTGAAAAATTCCCCCACCCTCATCTGAAAAATATTTAAATTTAAAATCTCTTTTAGATCCTCTCGAGACAAAATTTCATAAAAAATTGATTAGTAGCCAAAATATTATAAATTAAATTATCGCTCAAGCATAAGCAAGTTTCGAGTATATTGAGATTTTTTTAAACATTTTATTTATTCAAATTAATTAGTAAGCAAAATAATCTGTTATTCACTTAGAACAGGAAATGTACCTCTCACTCCACGCCTGGGAGAAAGAAGCGAGATATCTACCTCTATATTTAGGTTAAACAGAATTAGTAAATAAAAATCATACAACAATGTTAAATAGAGAAGTTAACAATTAAATCCCCTATTATTATTATGTTGTTCATTTATTACATTAGTTATTTTTTATTATTAATATTTCATATTTGCGTGATAGGGAAAAAATAATTTTCATATGAATATTAATTAATTGTTCTAAAATCAACACTAAATAGCATGCATTTATTTTAGACCCTATTCAATTTAAGCACACCACGTTGAGATATTTTTGTTTATACTCTTATAACTGCAGTTTTATTTACCTTTTTAGATGTTAATTAATGTATAATCGATGAAGAAGAAGGAGTTGTGTATTTATTACAGTAAAAACGCACGTCTCAGCGGACGTTGTTTGCATCTGATTCCTTTCTTCGTTGTTTGTTCACTTCAATCTGTTCTGCTTGTGTCTTGCTCTCTGTTTGTTATTTATTCGCAAATTAAAAAGGCGAGTCGACGCCAATCGGTGCCAAAATAAAAAAAATAAAATAAAAATCCGACGAACGAACGAACGAACTCAACCTACGGAAGTCGGATCAGACGCAACAACATCGATCAATTTATTAGACGTAATAAATAAAAAAAAAAGACAACAACAAAAACAAAAGAAATTTATTTAATTTCTAGAATGAAATTTAATCTTGCTTAATTCGGGGTTGGGGTAATCTTTTCTGCTTCTTCCTATTTTAATGAGCCATGAGAGAAAAAGCAAGTCGATCTCTCGGTCTAATCCTTGTGGCAAAGGAAAAAAAGCTGGTATATAGGAAAGGAAGAAATGCCAGCTTCAACTCGGGCAACTCGAGGTCGTCATTCACGTACCCTGATTGGTCAGTGTCGGTGTAATCAAATATTTTAAATCGTAAGACAGTATTAATTTTAAACTGGTAACCGTTGGCTCTAGTTGAAACATTATGCTTTAATAGGAGAATTAAATACACAAGGTTTTCTGTTTCAATAATATATTAATTTGATATTAACACTTTATACGTATTTCGACACCATATGTGTCATCTTCAGAATGTAATTCGCTTCTGAAGATGACACATATGCTGTCGAAATACGTATAAAGTGTTAATATCAAATTAATATATTATTGAAACAGAAAACCTTGTGTTTAATTCTCTATTAAAACGTAGACAGTTTTTACTAACTAGACAAGTGAAAAATTTTTCTTTCAAGATATCCAACTTTAATTCTTTGTTGCATACCAACTGCATATAGGGATGGGCAGGATCGCAATCCTTTTGGATTTAAATCTGATCCGATTTTCGCATCTGGATCGATATCCTTTTTTTTTGTAGAGGATCTTGGATCTGGATAGAATCATTTTTGCTCTCTGGATCTAGGATTCGCCTAACCCTGACTTTATAAGTAATTGGTGTTGGCAGCCTAGGGCAGCACATGCCCCAGAAAGGCTGGAGATCCTGAGTTCAATTTCCTATTTTTCAGAAATGTTACCTATTGACAGCAGTAGAATTTTGAGTGCCTCTGAAGAAGTGCTGATGGGATGCCTTCGAAATATTGATATAATAATTAACAATAAACGCATTTGTATTTCTTCTTTCCATTGTCAATAAACGAGCACCGATTGTTTTTATTATTGACATCACTCATAATTGTCAGTAGAAAACAACACAAAAAAATTTATTATTATGGTAGTTTTTATTTATAGACCACATTTTGTTATTAATTATTCCATTCGAATGTTTCAAATTTCTTGGTCATTTGGTTTGCCTATCTTCCAGTAAGCATAAACAATCACTTCTAGGGAAAAATCCTTTTACTCTTATTGAACGATGTACTATCTTAATATTTATTTAAGTTAAACTAATATTTATCCTTAAATATTTAGGTTCTCAATCAAGACAATAATGCATTTTGATGAAAACATTCACCGGGATAACGATGACGATTTACCCAGCCATTTATTCTATCTTTCATGAACTTCTTATTAGATATTTTTAATGCAGGGATCGAAATTTTATATTTAAGTTAGGTACCCTCCCGAACAGTCAAAATAAGTTTTTGAACAAAATCGGCCCAAAAGTATTAGTAGTTTACTGAAGTACTTTTTCAGTTTTTTGAATTTCTCAAAATCGGCTCTAACGATTTTGATTAAAATTCAAAAATCAATTATTTTTTAGATGCTTTTTCTGTTTGTTTTTAGAGAGAAAGTATTGGTTGTCAAAAATTGATGTGAGATTTGATGGTCTTCGTTTTGGGTCCCTGAATAAAAACTGGTTCGGACATGGTCTGTCGTGTGTGTGTGTGTGTGTGTGTGTGTGTGTGGGTGGGTGGGTGTGTGTGTGTTCAATTTTAAGATGAAGGAATTGAGAGAAGGTTGAAATTTTTAATAAGTTAAACCCCCCGGGACGGAAAATAGCTTTAATCGAAATCGGCAAAGAGTACTAGTACTTTACTGATGTACTTTTCAGTTTTTTTCGATTTTCTCAAAATTTGCTCCAACGATTTTTAAAATTCAAAAATCAATTATTTTTAGATGCTCTTTCAAATGTATATTCTCATTTTGGATTGAAATCTTCTGAGACCACTTCTCTTGTATTTCATAGGGAAGATAGGAGAAATGGTTGCCATGGAACAAAATATAAATATTTTCCCATATATAAATTTTATCTGAATTCATGTATACTGTTGGGAACAAATATGTGACAAAATCTGGTGGAGCACAGAACACAACTTATTACAATAAAAAAATTTTTTTATCAAATTTAAAATGTATATTCTCATTTTGTCATTGAAATCTTTTGAAGCAAATTTTACTATTGTTTTCAAATTCATTTTTCGGCTCTTCCTTCCATAGAGCCAATCCCTATGAGGATTTGCATGTTAATTTAGATTCAAAAGGGGGTCCCATTTGGAACTTTTTACACATTTTAAAAAAAATTTTCCAATTCTTATGAAATTTTATATTTATTTAGGATTCTCTATTATGTATAAAATATCCAAATATGAGATTAAAATTTTCAAAATTATTTTCCGGGTCTTCCTTCCATAGACCCAATGTTAAATCCCTATGAGGATTTGCATGTTAAGTTCAATTCAAAAGGGGGTCCCCTTTGGAACTTTTTACATATTTAAAAAATTTTTTCCAATTCTTATGAAATTTTATATTTATTTAAGATTCTCTATTTTGTATAAAATATCCAAATATGAAATTAAAATTTTCAAAAATAACCAAGCAGTCAGAATTTAAAACGAAAGTTTAGAACTAAGGTGCTGTGCTAAGGGAAATTAAATATATCTCGACTCAAAAAAATCTGGTGCAACCAGTCACACCAGATTTTTTGATTTATAAAAACATTTTTTTTTGCAAGCCTTTTTTTTCCTATTGCGATTTTTAAACCGATTTTAAAACCAAATAAATTGTCATAATTTTTCCAGATCAAGTAGAATATTTATAGAATACAATCATTCACTCATTAATCCAAATCACAAACTTGTTTTGTACTTGATTTGGACTTTAACACGGATATTATTTTAAAAGGCAACAAACACCCTTAACGACTGACGCAATCGACAAGCGGAACATCATCACCTGACTAAAAACAACAACAACAACAGCATTAACAAAATTACAACTAACAATTATTAAATCATAAAATAAAAATAGTAAAAAATAAATTTGCTAAAAAAAATTGTAAAAAATTATCTTGACTTGAAAAAAAAAACCCTTTTGTATGGGAAAATTTTCCATGAAAGGAATAAAAGAGAAAAAGAGAGAGATAAATCCCTTCAAAGGTCATTTCATTCAATGAATTAGAGAGAGTGAGAAAGAGGATCAAATCTATTTTTATTATAAACAAGTTAAATAATTTTCTGATTTTAATTTCTATTTTTAGATCCATACTTAAAGTGACATCGCGTTATCATTAAATAAATGCATGGAGAGTTAGTTGGGACACTCGATATCTCTTTGGTCCTTAAAAATATTTATTCTTAAATATTATATGTAATCATCAAAATCATAAATAATATTTCGAATATATTTCGCAATAGAGTAAAATAAGTAGTCTATATTTGTTATGTTTGTTAAAAAAAAATAATTTGAAAATTTAGCAAAGCAAGGCAACCATTTCTCCTATCTTTCCTATGAAGAACAAGAGTAAAGTGGTCTTCAGAAGATTTCAACGACAAAATGAGAATATACTTTTTAAAGAGCATCTAAAAAATAGTTGATTTATGAATTAAAAAAAAATCGTTGGAGCGAATTTTGAGAAAATAGAAAAAACTGAAAAATTACATCAGTAAAGTACTAGTACTTTTTGGCTAATTTTGTTCAAAAGCTTTGTGTCACGTCCCGTGGGGGTACCTAACTTAAATATAAAATTTCAACCTCCTAGCTCTTTCCGTTCTTGAGATATTTTGTTCACAGAGACACAGACAGACCATGTCGCGAAAACCACTTTTTTGGATTCAGGGGACCTCAAAACGTGTATATCCATCAAAATCTTGACATCGAATTTTTGACATGAAACCAATACTTTCTCTCTCTATATATATTAACATATATATAGAGGTAAGAGGAAGTAAAAATAATTATTATAATTTGAAATTCCTTCCGGAATCCCAATTTATTTTGGATACTAACATTAGGGCCTCACCCCCCTGGACAACACCCCCCCCCTCAAATTAATTTGTTTATATTTACATTTTTTTTTTTAATGACACCTGTATGATTTTTTTTTTTTTTTTCAAAATTAGCGAAAATTATTTTCTTCACAAACTATTCAGTTTTCGAAAAAATGCCAAAGAAAAGAAACTTTTTTTATTTGTTTAAGGTCTTCATCGGCATCGGAGGCCATTTAGACCCACACCAAGGCCCGCGGTCGAATATTTTAAAATAGAGTAATTTTTCATGATATGACAAAAAAATTGAAAAATTCAAAATTAAAAAAAAAAAAAAACGTATTAGGTAAAGTACTACTTCTCCAAAAGTTGATACAGTTCCACAATTTTAGTGTAAGAACTACTGCATATACCAAATTTCATCGATCTGGTGATTTGCGTTTTTAAGCAAACACAGAGACGTAATTCCAAAAATAATTTTTTTGAATATACGGGAAATTTTCGGGGAGCTTATTCGCCAAATTTTTTTCTTTACTTTCGGATTGACAAGTAAGATCGTCATTATGTGACAAAAATTTGTTAATAACTTTTCTAAAATAATGAAACCAGATCATGGTCTGTTCACGCCTGCTATCGTGAATAGTCGTCCACTTGCTAGTTCTGTTTGGCATGGCGCTTGCTAGTCCATCCAGCAAATTAGAAGGATGATTTAGTGTTGAATCCTGTCCGGCACTCATACCGAGTTTAACTAGGATTTGAGGGATAAATTCGTACGATCTGACACAAAAATCTTTCCGAAGACTCAAGTGATTTATAAAAAAAAATCCTTTATTTAATTAGGTCAGTAATGGGCTTGCCAAATCAGTTACCCCATTATAATTCTTCCAATTGTAATTCTGTGAGTCTGATTTCTTATAAGGAAAAGAAGAGAGGACTTTGGTCCTTTTGTCTGGATCTTCTATCATGTTTGGACGCCGAATGACCCCTAAAGAGGGGAAAGAGCAGTCAGTACTCACTCACTTCACACATATCAAAAGTGCAAGTGACATGCAAGAAGAGTCACTTGGGTTCAGGCTGCAATCCATGTCACACCGATTGGCTTTATTTATTTGTTGTGTGTTGTTGTGTGTGTCCAGAAAATGGTATCGTCGACGTCGAGTTCCTTCTCTCTCTTGCTGGCTCTCACGTTTGCACTTCTTCTACTTAACAATATCAGGTATTTAAAAATGTTATCTCTTTTTATAATAATAAATTCAGAATAGGCAAAGTATTTGTCAGTGACCTTCAATTTAAATGAATAAATTTTTCTTCCTTGGGACGGGAAGCGCACTTTCCGATTCCCAGCTCAAGAATCTAATGCTTTACCCTCAAGGGGTTCAAATATTTAAATTATCTACAGGTTTAACGATCTTTTACGGAAGTATTCTATTATTTGAGATTATGATTATCTTAAGATTAATATGTAGAGCAAAAAAGAGCGAAATTTGTTTACGTTGTCTCAAAAGGCTCTACTTTTTTTTAGTTTTGATTCATCAGATTCAACAAATTTAAATAATTTAACAAAATTTGTAAGCGGACAAATATTTGATATACCGGTACCACACATCTCTTGACTTCTCAAGTTATGATCTTTTTTAATCCATTCAAGTTGAACTAGTCTTTAAAATAATTTAAGACTTGAAATTGTTATTTTCCATTTAAAAACAAAAATTTTCTTGAGAGTCTTTCTTTACTCAGGTGGGGTAAAATTTTTTTTTATTTTTTAATTATTTAATTAGAATAAAAACCAGAGAGGGATTTAAACCTTTTGGAGCACTTGCGATAATCTTTGAAAACATTTAATTAATTTGAATCGAATGCTCCCTTGACTGACGCACATTTTGATAAAACTCGTAATGAATTTTCAAAAAGAATATTTCACTTGATAATAAAAGAATTTTAAATTATAAAAATTTTTTGTTTTTTAACCCTTTTCGGCTACAGAAGTCAGTTAGGGGTTATTAATTTATTTAAATACAATAATTTCAATGGCTACCGGGGGACGTTCTACACCCTGATTGCTCGGGGTCGCCAATTCAGAGCTTTCGCCGCGCTTGGCATCACTTAACCGCAACGACTGCGGTGAAACTTTTCATTTCAAACTTTTTTGGTTTTTGTGCAAATTTTTTATCTTTGCGAATTTTTTCTCGAGTCCGGTGGGCATCGATTAGAAAAAAATTATTCAAAAAGAGTTAACAATGCGATATTTAAATTTTTTTACAGTTAGACTAAATATTATTTAACGCTTAAACCTTCTTTTGGACTTTGATTAAATAACAAGAGAGAAAGAGAGAGATGAATTATTTGTGAGATACTTGTTTGGTTGCTCTTTTAAATTATTCTTTGTCAAATAATAATCCAGATTGTTTTTTTTTTTTTTTAATGGAAAAATTTATCATTATTTGATTAAATTATTATTTAATAAAGCCATTGATATACCAGTTTAGCCTATTATTTGAAATGTCGTTATGAGAGATAAAATCAGTTTTATTCCGAGAATATTTATAAAAAACATCAACTAACTAACCTACTCCACTTTATCATTCATCAATGAACGTTATCGTTTTCGCGAATTTTTATCATGACCTATTTAAAAGAGGACGCTCTGAGGGGGGCCTCCCAGTCACTGACCTCGGGGATTCCCTTGCTTTGCATTGTAATTCCCGTGATATGACATGGTAAAGAATAGAGGTACCAGGTTAAAGATGATAAGGGCAAAGAGGGAGAGGAATATGAAGTTTTATCTTTTGAAGTCATATGCAAAATAATTTAGACTTGTTTAGAGATGTCAAATAGTTCCAAGAATTTAATGGCGACAGGCTACTTATAAAAATGTCTGCCATTGAATTTTGTATTTTAAATACATTAAAAAAATACGTATTTCGTATTTCAAATACTTGAGTTCTAAGCAGTGGCAGACTAAGGCTAAAGCGGGCCCTAGGCAACATTGTAATTAACGAATTTTTTTTTTTTGCGGAACCAAATTTTTCCGCCTCGCGAAAAATTTTTTCCCCTCCGTGCGAAAAAAAATTTTTTCGCAGAACCAAATAGTTCAAAATTGTTCCGCCAAGTGGGAAATTTTTTCCCCTCTCATGAAAATCATTTTACCTTATTTTTGGAAAAACGAAATTATTTCCAAGGTGCAAAAAATTTTTTTTGACGGAACCAAATTAATCCGCCAAATCTAAAAATTTTTTCCCTAATTTGCGTGCCCCAAAAATTACGGGCCCTAGGCACGTGCCTAGATTGCCTAGGCCTTAGTCCGCCCCTGGTTCTAATTATTTTGTATTTCAAATACTAGTTTTTGAGTATTTTGCCCGGTTCGGTGAAAAGCGGGGGAAGGAGTCAAAAAATTAGTAAAATATCTTGCCTTCTCAAAGATTAGTATAAAAATGTCATGATTATTAGTGAAAGATTAATAAAAAAAAAATCGCCTAGGGGGAGAGGAGGGGAGATAGACTCTACATAACGGAGGAAGGTGTACGCGTATTATAATTTTAAAAAATTTTTAAACAGATAATACGTAGTTATTCAAGAAAAAAAAAAAAGAAAGTCAAGGGGAAGTTTTAAAATTAGACATCATATGATTGATATAATCAAATTGTTTTTTCCATTTGTTTCTAATAATTTCTAGAAATGTATATTAATAATTCAAATATTCTTGGCCTTTGGTTTGTTTATTTGTTCCAATAAAATTTTATTAAATTAAATGATCTAAATCAATCAATCAAATATTTGATAATAATTATTATCAAATTGAATACCGTCCAAATTAAAAAAAAAAAAAAAAAAAAAAAAAAACAGATATAAAGTTGATGAAAAAAACAAAAATAAAGAAGAAAAAGAGGTAAAAAAAAATTGAATTGATAAACAATTTATCAATGAATTTTTCTTATCTTTATTCTCTCTTTCACTCTCTCTGATAAGAGAAGAGCATGTGAATCATAACAAATATTATGTAAATTATTAGACTATATATTTAGAGCTTTTGAAAAAAAAAATTTCAAATATGTGAATATAAATAAATAAAATCTAATCTTTTACGGGTAGGGAGTGAGTCACAACTTATATGTTGATTCGGGAAATAATCACAGATAATGACAGGACTTAATTATCTCGTTTGAATATTTAAATGGCTCCTGGGGCGTAGCACAGTGTAGAGGTCCAGGGGTTCGCATTCCCTCATACGACAATTATTTATTAGTATTTAAGCGAATTGGTTACCGATCAATTGAATAAATAGGTACGGGGTTTAAATGGCCTTCGATATTATTATAAATTAAAAAACTTTTAAATGTTACATCTCCATTTCAAATAAAAAATTTTTAAAATATCATAATATAACAAAAAATGACTTCCCCAAAACTTTCTCGTGTATTCTTTTGGAAATAGGTCTCTGTGTGTGTGTGAACACGATTGCTTAAAAACGCAATCAGCCAGATCGATGAAATTTGGTATAAACTCCTTACACTAAAATTGTAGAGTAGTGGCGACATTTGGGGTGGGGGCAGAGGGGGCATTCGCCCCTCTCCAAGGGCTCTGATTTTTATAAAATTTTATATTTTTCTAAATAAAAAGATGAATTTGTGAAACAAATGAATTTGAGGATGTGGCATAAGAGCAGCCAAGGCGAAAAATAAAATAAAAATCTATTTTTTGTCGACGATTCGAGTGCCATAATATCCAGTCATCAAGAAACAACTAGTTAACAAATGAATTTGTATATATAATGCTCAAAATGTTTTTTTTTTTTTTTTTTTTTTTTGACGCAGGGAGGTCTAAAACGTGGATAATCATCAAAATTTTAAAGTCGAATACTTTCTCTTTATATTCTATACGAGAAAGCATGGGTCTAACTAGGGAGGTGCCGGCACCCCCCCCCAGAAAGCTCCCTGCCTCAAGAAAAATTGAGAAAATATGGGACTTTCCAGGTTCCCCGGAGAATAGCTGGTCCCATGCCCCCCCCCCCCCCACCAGCCAAATTCTCTAGTTACGCCCATGCGAGAAAGTAAAAATAGTTTAATAGAATATCGAATTAGAATAAAGAAAAAAATATAATGTAACGCGATGTTTTATCTGTTGATAAAACAAGATTATTTGTTTATATTTTTGTGTAAAGATATTTAAAAATAATTCTGGTGGTTAAGTATTTTCATGAAAAATAACAATTTCACATATATCCAACACAAACACTACAAAATTTAAAATAATTTATTGTGCATTTAATTACTCACCCCTAGATAGTTAAAGTTGTGTCGTGATCCGTTTTTTGGTAGTTGTCGAGAAGAGGAGAGGAGGACATCACCAAGTTGCCAAAGACGTTGCCTAGAGCAGACATAAAAATTGAATTAAAAAAAAAAAAAATACATCGGTAATAGTTCAAGATTAGAACGAATTTTCGGATTCATCTTCCACACCTTCCAGCATGGCACTAAGTAACTTCCAAAAATCCGGCCTATTAGATTTTTATAAAAGTAAAATAAAATATTCAAATATTCCCATAAGGGCTAACTTTTTTAATCATGTCATTAAAAATTAACGATTAATATTTGGACCCTGTTACGCAATAGTGTGTCAAGCGCTTGTGAACTCAATTTTTAATTTTTTTTTTGGCGCTTGACACACTATTGCATAACAGGGTCCATTTAATGTATTATTCTCGTTAAATCACCCTGAGAAAGAAATACTTATCAAGTGCTAATTGTTAATGTTTCAATGAAAGCTTAAAAAAAAGACAAAGACTCAAAAGGATCCCACATTTCAAATAGTTTCAAGTCTAAATCCGCCTGTACTATATTTATTTAAGTGAAATTAAAACTTACTTTGATGAGAGCATGCTGATGCAGCCAAGGAAGTCTAAACGAAATTGCATCTGAGAGTTCAAACTGAAACAAAATTTTTCAGAATTAGTTGGGTAGGGTCAATAACATTTATCCTTATTTATCCTCACCTTAAACTGTAAAAATCGAAAATATATCCCCGATGCTTGATGAGAAAAGGTGACTCGTATCAGAGAAGAAGCTCGGGTAACTCGTGGTCGCCACGTTTTAAAAAATATTTCTTTTTTTTTCTAGGTTAAGTGAAGCAAGACCAAAGTCAGTCTGTGATTATTTTTGCCAAGGAGAAGACTGCAATGTTCCTCCGAAAGATTGCAAATTCGGCTTTGTGAGGAATCCATGCAACCAATACGAGTGTTATAAGGTAAATTACCACTCATCATTTATCACAATATTGCGTAATGAATAAAATAAAAATTATTTTAGGGTCCCGGTGAAGAGTGTGGCAAGAGTCCGCTTTACCGCAGAGGCACTTGCATGCCTAGCTTAGAATGCATTTGCAATCAATGCACCGGGTGCATTTTAGAAGAGAAATCCAACGGCAACTACAAATGTCACCTGTACGAGGGATTCTGCAACGAAGATATTTTAATCAATTAAAAATCAACATAAAAATCAAACCATTGCAGTATTATTATAAAAAAAAAAAAAAATGTAAATATTAAGACGTGTGATAGAAATTGGGTTTACCCTATTTCTTTATTATATTAAAATAAAGACTGTATTTATTTATTTATAATGATCTCTAGATTATTTATTTAATTGAATAAATAAAGAATCGTAATATATACCTATTTTTATTTATTTTAAAATGAAAACAAAAAAAAAGTCACCCTAATCCTCTCTCAAATATGTTGTAATTCATATAGGCCTACGTTTGAAATTTGCAATCAATATTTTATTTGCAATAATTGAAAGTAGTAAATGTTGTGAACGTTCTGAAGAAAAGGCTAGGCAGCCAGTAGGAAATAAACTGGACGACGTTTGTGTCCTTCGGTGATATCATCAATGTAATAAAATTAATTAGTATCCTTTAGAGCCATTCGTTTAAAAAAATCGGCGATTGCAAGTTTTAATTTATCATTTTTTTTTTCATAATTTTTGTTGAATACAAATAATAATTAATAATAAAGATTGATTTGAGGAAGGACGCAACGAGCGTCGAAGAGAAAATAAATAAAATTTCTTTTGTCTGTCTTTTTTTTACCTTTCTACTTGATTAGTAAAGTTTTAGAGAATAATAAACAAGTGTAGTTAATAGTACTAATAAGAAAAGAGATTTTTAATAACCCTTCTCTCCTCAATTTTATTATTAAATTCTTGCTTAGCACAGAGGCAGAGTATCCGCCTCTTGTGCTAGGGGCCTAAATAATATCCCATGGGCTAATTAGGATAGAATATAAACATACGCCTTGAATTCTGATTCTAAAGAGAGATATATTAAATTGTTTCATCTATCAAAGTTCCTCAGCAGAAATCTGTTCATATTTCTTTTTCATCTCATTTCTCAGTTCGATAGGCCTAAATAAAATTATATTAAACAAATGTGTGAGTACATCGAATTTTTGACATGAATCCAACTCTTTATATAGGTAAGAGAAAGTAAAAATTAAAAGATGTTTATATAAATTCCGTTGGTTTTATAAACACAAGGTTAACGCAATGCAGGACATTTTCTGTCGGCATGGTAAAATAAATATAAAAACACCACGGTCCAGGATGAAAAAAAAAAAAAAAAAAAAAAAAAAAAACTAGAGAGAATAATTCGGTACCCACTTTAATTTTTCATACCTAACAACAAAAAATATATATAGTCTCTATGAAAGTAAAAATGAAGATAAGAACTTTTAACAATGCTATCCTCCAGTGGGTGTGAATAATTATATTTCGTGCTTTCTCTAAAAAATAAATAAATACCATCTATTATAATAGTAGTCCCTCCTCCCTTTTTATAGCCATCACGTGACCTGGCGTGATCTCCTTCCTTCCCTCCTCGAGGCTCCACCCTTCTTCTTTTTCTTCTTGCAGGTTGTATAGGTAAATACATTGCAACCTAACAGTCAGTAGGGAATCGACTCGCTCCCGATTTGGTTCGCAAGAAATCTCAACAGTCGTTACCTCAATCACCAAAATGGTAAGTGAATTCAATTAATAAAAAAAAAATTGACCCGGGCAAAATATGAAAAATCAAAATAACTTCTTAAGAATTTAAGTAAATAATGAAACAGATAAACAAAATTGTTTAATATTTTGGAAATTTTGTAGAGAAACCCCATTTCTTCAAATTCTTCAATTTTTTTTATTAATTTATTTAAGGTTTTTTCGTCATTGGAGGTCATTTAGACCCAGTCTCTATTTATTTCAATTTATTGATAGCTAATGAAATTGAAATAAATTTTTGGCAAATGTGACGGAATGCGAACCCCTAGCACAAGAGGCGGATACTCTAACACTGTGCTATGAGCCAAGGGCTCCCAAAAGATTAATTATAATATCTAACAAGACTGTGAGTATGTTTTTTGTAATTTTTGTCTAGCAGTCTTGTGTTATATATAGGCCTAGTTATATCTCTGACTCAGTTAAAGTGCGAATCTTTATAATTTAAAGAACAAAATTTTTATTTGAGCATTATGTCTACCTACCTAATATTACTAGCTATGCTTATTTTGATTTTGCTTGTTTGATAAGTAAAATAATAATTTTTATTTTTTCTTACTTATAAATCTAATGAAAAGTCAATTTAAGATTTCGATTATATACAGGGTGTCCTATAAAACACATTCATTAAAAATTCTCCCAAGAGAGGAGTTTTAAAGAATTTTTGAACATCTGCATATATTCTATGAAACACCCCAAATATTTTTGTATTATTTGATTTCTCGTTTTAAAGCTTGATGCCTAAAATCTGCCGATTCTGAGTTATTTAAGGCTTCTTGAAAAATATACCAATTTAACGTTCAACTTTGAAAATTAATAATAATTAAATTATTGTTTGCAAAATTAATTTCATCTTTATTAGACATTAAAGAATAAATTAAGATCTTGACTTGAAGTTTTAAATGTTTTTTTACTTTCTCGTACCTCTATATATATGTTAATATATGAGAGAGAAAGTATTGGTTCATGTCAAAATTCGATGTCGAGATTTTGATGGATATACACGTTTTGAGGTCCCCTGAATCAAAAAATGGTTTTCGCGACATGGTCTGTCTGTCTGTCTGTGTGTCTGTGTGTGTGTCGTGTGTGTGTCTGTGTGTCTGTGAACAAAATATCTCAAGAACAAAAAGAGCTAGAAAGTTGAAATTTTATATTTAAGTTAGGCACCCCCATGGGACGTGACACGAAGCTTTTGAACAAAATCAGCCAAAGAGTACTAGTACTTTACTGATGCACTTTTTCAGTTTTTTTCGATTTTCTCAAAATTTGCTCCAACGATTTTTTTTAAAATTCAAAAATCAATTATTTTTTAGATTCTCTATAAAATGTATATTCTCATTTTGTGATTGAAATCTTCTGAAGACCACTTTACTCTTGTTCTTCATAGGAAAGATAGGAATTTCTCCTATGGTTGCTATGGTAACAAAATATAAATATTTTGCCATACTTATAAATTTTACATCTTGAAAATCGAATGTACCGTACTGTCGGAAACTAAATACATGTCGACACAAAAAATCTGGTGAGACAAGCACAGTACACAACTTTCGATTACCGAAGGTAAGAGAAAGTTGTGTGCTGTGCGCAGTTTTTTTTTTTTTTAACTATTCATTTTGCACCCGGGTGTGGCGTAGTAGGAAGCGTGCCTACCTCCTATACCAAACGTCGCGGGTTCGGACCCAGGCAGTCCGATGATTTTATTTAAGCCATTTGGATACCAGATGGCTTAAATAGAAATGCCTGAACCCACAATAGATAATATATATTACAACGGTTATCGTCTAAAAAGTCTTAAATGGCCTGAGTTGCCGAAAAGACTGTGTGAATGTGTGTGTGAGTGTGAGTGTGAATGAGAAAAAAGTGTGAATGTTAAAAAAAAAAAAAAAAAAACTATTCATTTTGTTAGTTATAAACTCTCTTTGGGTTTTTACTTTCTCTTACCTATATATAGTGTTAATATATATAGAGAGATTCATGTCGAAAATTCAATGTCAAGATTTTGATGGAAATATACGTTTTGAGGTCTCCAGAGTCCAAAAAGTGGGTCTCGCAAAATGGTCTAACTGTGTGTGTATTACTCATGTTCGATTTGAAAAAATTAAGTATTAATAACTTTTTGTTTTTCAGAAATAAAACATTATTATTATTGACATCCTGGTATATATAATTTAAGTTTTTATGATTAAGTATGATCCCCTAATGTCTAATAAAAGATTTCAAATTCAATTTTACAAACAATTTAATTAAATTTTTTAATGATACTCAGGGGCGTATATAGAAATTTTTTTCGGGGGGGGGGGGGGCCCGAACTCAAAAATTTTTCTGCGGAAAATTTTTTTTAAGAAACTATATTTTTTTTCACACGAAATTTTTTGCGGACCATTTTTTCTATTGCGGAACCAAAGTTGTCCATCCTGCGGAAAAATTTGTTGCGCTGATGTCTGTATATCCCTATATATGTATATGTGTTTGGGAAATTTCGGGGGGGGGGGGCCCGGGCCCCTCGGCCCCCCCATAAATACGCCCCTGATGATACTAGTAATCTAAATTGGTATATTTTAAATATTTTTTATGAGATGCACTCAATATTTTTTAATTACGATTAAATGAATAAAAATTTTTTCAAATTCTTATAGGGGATTTTTTGCCAGTTATTTAGATACATGTTCTATTCATTTAATGACTTATTGTAATCTTGACTGATATGAATTTATCACATGATTGAGAGGGGTGAGATGATTAATCTTTAAAATTAATATGTTTCTTTAAAGAGTATCTAGTGAATAGTAGGCGTTCCTTATTTGCTTGATGGCTTTCAAACTCATCATCATCATCATCATCAAAGGGTGTGGTCATTAAAAGGTAGAAGGGAGAGAGCCCACTTCATTTTATTTATTTATTTACGTCGAGAAAATATTCAAAAAGCTATAAAAGAGCATAATTAAAAAAATAAATAAAAGTTTTTTCCTTGTTGCAATTTCATTAAATATTTGTTTGTATGAATATGAATTATTTTAATTATATATTCACCCTCATTTATTTATCATCGCCATATCTTGAGGGGCGATGAATACGAATGTGTGTTTAATTGTTAATTATTGTGGGCTTATTTTCTGACTCAACTTCTTTAATCAATAGTGTGATGTTTGTGAGAGAAGAGAGAAAGGGTTCTCAATCTTTATCCAAATATTTAAGTTATAACAATCAACGGGTGGGTGGCCCCGAGGAAGTAGCGTGTGTTACGTCCCCCAATCGGTATCGATATAATATATACAATTTATACCCTAAATAAGAGGGAAAATAAAAAAGTAATAACAATAGAGGTTGGGTTTAGATATTTCTTAAAAACAAGACCACAAGGTTCTTAATTCCAAACGAGCTTTATCTCATGATAAATCCATATTTGCAAAGTTTATAATTATGCAAAAGATTCACAAGGAAAAGGAACTCTTGACCTAATCAAACAGAGAAAATATAAAAATAAACCTTCTATTTTCTATCCAAAACAATTCTGCGATCCATTAGTTAAGATACATGTACGGGTAAATGAAAATAGTTCATACAACTCTCAAAGATGAGATTGATATTCGTGAGGAATCGCGGTAGCCTATCATTTTACTTTCTCTTAACTATATACACTGGTATATATTAATAATATAGGTAGGCCTATATCAGGGGCTTATATAAGGGGGGACCGGGACCGGGCCCCCCCGAATTTCCAAATACATACTATACATATATAGGAATATACATAAATCAGCGGGACTTGCCCCCCCCCCCTATACGCCCCTGGCCTAAATAAAGAGAGCAAGTATTGGTTAGTTTCAAGAGAAAAATTTTGTCAAGTCCATCCTACAGTTTGAGAACAGCTGACTTAAAAAAACAACTTTTATTTGAATAAATATAATTTAAGGTCTACTATCACTTTAAATTAAGAAATATAACCCTATAAAATGTTATAACAATTTGATACATGGGAGTACCCAGGATCAAATCTAGGGGGGAGGGGGCATGGTAGAGGGGGGGGGGGCAGATCATGGTCGTCCAGATTGTGACATAGTTATATATAGAGGGGTAAAGCCTTCGAATTAAAGGCCTAAAAACCCTCGAGTCCTAACAAAAAGAATCATTCCCCGTCGCCATCCACCAATTTTGTTTCGTTTCATCACTTTATAAACATTTAATTTTTTTTTTTGCTTATGGGGGGGGGGGCAGCCGCCCCTACTGAATATTCAAGGGTGAGAGGGAGCAGTGGGGCCAGATAAAAATATTTTGTGAAATTTGCTGAAAATTTAGTGAGAGAATATTTGATTTGGAGTCCGGAGCCAATTATTTTATAAGAACTATGATGTTCAACCGGTATCTTCTTCAAAATAAAAATCATTATTTTCTTTTACTTGCCATTTTGATGTCTCATAATCTCAAAAAAATAAATAAAATAAAACAGACTTTCTTGTTTCACTTGTTAGAATGAATTTCACAAAATAAATTCGTTGTTCATGATTGTCGCTCTGCTCTTCAGGCTCATCGGTTGGTTGTCTTTTTATTTCAATTTAAAGTCTCTATCATCTTGAAGATATAATGAATAGAAGGGGCGTAACTATTTGAATATAAAATTTGCCTGAGGGGGGGGCACCCCTCTAGTTACGCCCATGGATTTAGCATTGCTTGGCCTTGTCGCTTCTTCACAATGATCAGGGTCGTTGTGAATTTTAGTTTTTATCACATTATTATGCAATTTTTTTCTTTTCAAATAAAAGTAATTTATCATTCAGTGAACAGAAATTCAGTTTATTCATAGCCTGATTCTTTTATCGATTTCCTTCATGCAAAAAAAGCAACAACTAAAAGCAAAGGAATTTCAAATCACAAAAGGGATATTTTAATTTTTGACCTAAATTCTTTTCTCTATTGTGTTTGTGTATGTGTATCTAAAATCTATAGAGAATAATTAGGTGATTTATTTCCCTTGGATTAAAATAAGCTATCTCCCTTGGGAACTGTTGCCAGGGTGTCAGCCTTATCCTGGTACTAACAAAACTCAAAGGTAGCCAGGCATTTAGGTCGTCGACCTTGTGTTTTTTTATCCACCCTCGTTCTCTCATCGATTCTGGATCCGTCGTCGTTGTCCTCTTCCTAAGTCTTGTCTTGTTCTTCTTGAATGCTTTCAGCAGTCAATCGAATCTTAATTATTATTATTTTCTAACCGCATCATTGAAATAACAATGGCCTTTTTTAATGGACGATTTAACATGTAGATTGTGCAGTTCCTTTTTTAAAAAGATACTCCTCTCTTGCTTAATGAATGAAAAACAATCCTCCTCGCCCGTCTTATTGACATCCACCAAGTCAATTAACGGCATCCTTTTCTTTTTAGAGATTAGTTTAACTTCAAAAGGCTTTTGAGTGTCTATATTATCAATACTACAGTACCCAAGGGGGGGGGGCCGGGGAATAATGGACGAATAATTGCAAAAGACGAAAAAAAATCACATTTCGATTCATAATCGAATATAGAACAAAAAGAAATCGTGATCTCTTGAGTTTTCAAATTAAATGAATTTTGGAGGCTCTTAAGGGGGTGTGGGAACGGCGTCTAAACGTACTTAAAGAAAAAAACTAGACTATTATAAGGAATTTTACAATGCGGTTTTTTTTAAATGAATTATATTCATCAGGGATTAATGGGTCAGAGAGTTTTTAATGACTTATTAAAAAATTAAGGAAATTAATATTTTTGTTATCAAGCAAATACAAAAAACAATCTGTCCCAATAATCTTAAATTTTTTACTTTCTCTTACCTCTATATATGTTAATATAAAGAGAGAGAAAGATCTGGTTTCATGTCAAAAATTTGATGTCGAGATTTTGATGGATCTTCACGTTTTGAGGTCCCCTGAATCCAAAAAAGTGATTTTCGCGACATGGTTTGTCTGTGGGTGTGTGTTCAATTTTAAGCATGAAGGAATTGAGCTACCCGATTAAAATTTTATATTTAAGTTAGGCACCCTCCCGGACACTCAAAATAAGCTTTTGAACAAAATCGGCCAAAAAGTACTAGTACTTTACTGATGTAGTTTTTCAGTTTTTTTCGATTTTCTCAAAATTGGCTCCAACGATTTTTTTTTTTTAATTCATAAATCAATTATTTTTTAGATGCTCTTTAAAATGTATATTCTCATTTTGCCATTGAAATCTTCTGAAGACCACTTTACTTCAGAGAAAAGATAGGAGAACCGGTTGCCATGGTAACACAATATAAATATTTTCCCATACTTATAAATTTTACATCTTGAAAATCGAATGTACCCTACTGTCAGAAACTAAATACATGTCGATACAAAAATCTGGTGTGACAAGCACAGACACATTTTTCGATTACCGAAGGTAAGAGAAAGTTGTGTGCTGTGTGACATCACACCAGATTTTTTAAATTTTAAAAATGAATTTATTGTTATTATTAATCACACATTAATTAAGAAAATTTTAAAATAAGCTTAGTAGATATATAAATTATGTGTCAAATAGTTAGGTTAATAAATAAGGACAGGGTCTAAATGGACTCAGGTGTCGAAAAAGAGTTTATAAAATCTAACAGTGCGGGGCCCCTACAAAGCGATCGCCTAGTCCCCCTAATGGGTAATCCGGCACTGATAACAACTTGGATGTGTGCATTATCTTGTTGACATATTCAATTTTGCGTCATTGTTTCTTCAGCATATGTTAATAAATTTTCTATTAAAATATCCATGTAAATAGCAGTGTGTTTATAAACCCGTTGATATCAATGAGGTCTATTAATCGAGTTTTTCCTGATGATGTTTAGAAGTCAATTTTAATGAAAAGTTTGCAGGGGAAGCGACACGTGTTTCTCCGACCACTTTTCACCTGGTTCACCTGACTATCTCTTAGAGCCCCTTTTCACGCCTCTTATTCATAACTCTTGCCTTGCGTGTTCGAAAAGATCAAAATTCGATTTACTCCCCTAACCATTTATAAAGTGACAACTTATTGCATTTATTAGGGAAGTCAAAATTTGTTAGAAATCATCTCAACTAAAAATCTGGTGTGACTCGCACAGCACACAACTTTCTCTTACCTTCGGTAATCGAAAGTTGTGTACTGTGCTTGTCACACCAGATTTTTTGTGTCGACATATATTTAGTTTCCGCCAATATATTAGAATTTAAGATGTCAAATTTATAAACATGGAAACTATTTATATTTTGTTACCATGGCAACCATTTCTCCTATCTTTTCTATGAAGCACAAGAGTAAAGTGTGCTTCAAACAATTTTGAGGGCAAAACGAGAATATACATTTGAAAGAGCATCTAAAAAATAATTGATTTTTGAATTTTAATCAAAATCGTTAGAGCGAATTTTGAGAAAATTGAAAAAAACTGAAAAAGTACATCAGTAAAGTACTAGTACTCTTTGGCCGATTTTGATTAAAAGCTTATTTTGACGGTCCCGGGGGTGCCTAACTTAAATATAAAATTTCAACCTCCTAGCTCAATTCCTTCATGCTTAAAATTGAACACACACACACACACACACAGACACACAGACACACACACAGACAGACAGACCATGTCGCGAAAATCACTTTTTGGATTCAGGGGACCTCAAAACGTGAAGATCCATCAAAATCTCGACATCGAATTTTTGACATGAACCAATACTTTCTCACTATATATATATTACATATATACATAGGTAAGAGAAAGTAAAGTTCTTTGTTTAAAGGAATGAACGAAGAAAATTTAAGCAAGGGTGAAGGGGTTAATTTTTTTTTCTAAACCCATTATTAATTTCTAATCAACCCTCTATTTCTACAAAAAAAAAAATTAATACTATGTTAATAAACTTTTTAAGGTTTATTTCTTTATCCAAACTCTTTATTAGCCTAAATGGACCCTGTTGTGCATTAGTGTGTCAAGCGCCAAAAAATTAAAAATTGAGTTAAGCTCGGAATTTTGTTTCAAATGCTATAATTAATAGAATTTTTTATGAAATATGTCCTAAAAAAATTTATATTTAATGTTACTTGCACAATTGACAAAAAAAATATATATATAATCCAATGAAAACAAAAAACTTTAATGTTAATTTTCTCAAAACTCGATAGCTGGTGCTTGACACACTAATGCGTATCAGGGTCCAAATAAGAGCGCGGAAAGGCAATTTGGACCAAATATCTCTAAAAATAACAAAAATATAGAAGAAATATGAAAAAACCTATAAGAAAGGTATTATGCCTTACCATTTCGTATTTTTTTTCTTTTTCGATTATCATAAAAATAATCCTAAAAATCTTGTACAGTGTAATTATAGTGGAAATTAATCAAATATTTTGCATGTGCAGCAGCCTTTTTTTTTGTCAACCAAAAAAGTTCCCTAGTGTCGGTTAGACGGTCCAAAACCATTCAGTTAGAAGCGATTGGTTACCACTTAAAAAAAAAAAAAAAATTAGCAGCCTTCTGCTGGTATCCAATCGCTTCTAACTGAATGGTTTTGGACAGAAACTAACCGAGCCGAAGCCGAGAGTTCCCTAGTTGTTTAAAAAAATTTTTTTCTAAACCAGCTGAACCTTAACCGGACCGAACTCAGCAAAGTCGGGACCCCAACAATTTGTTTTTAGATGATGAATACAATTATGAAGAAAAAAACACTATAAACTATGTTAAAATACTTTTTTATAGATTAAAGTCATCTTCTTCTTCTATATTTTTAAGAGATATTTGGTCCAAATTGGCTTTCCCCGCTCTTATTTAGGCTAATAAAGAGAATGGATAAAGAAAGAAACTTTAAAAAGTTTACTAACAGAGTAAAAAATCATTAGACATTAGCCAAAAATTTAATCTTTGATTGAGTTGTAATCACGTGGATTGAATACGGTCGTAAAGTAATGATAATCCCCTCTCTAGAAGTAAATATCTAATTAAGGGGGCAACGATTGCTTTATATTCCAGGAGATTGAAATATGCCTGATTAACCACCGAAGACGAGCAGTTATGTTTAAATGAAAAAATACGAGAAACATGTCAGTCAATTGTATGAAAAAATATAAAGATAAACAGCAAGAATTCCCCCATTCCTATGCTTTGGTGAATACGAGCCTCTACTCATGTTTGGTATCATATGCTAAGCTATGCAACGAAGGTGTCTACCTATTAACCCAACTAACAAACTTGTCCTGACTTGCCTATACAAAAACAGAGAGAGAGAGAGAGAGCCAAATCATATTTGTCTTTAAATATTTTATCAAATTAATAAAAATCACCGAGAAACAAGCTTCAGAGATATATAGATATTTTGTTATATTCGCACACTGATGAATTTGAATACATTTTTATAAAATCACAATTACGTTTATATAAATAATAATTTTTGTAGAAGAATTCATATTTCTAATATTTAAAATAATAAAGCAGGTATTAATGAACATGGAGAGATGAAATTTACCTTAAAAGTCTTTGAAGTTTAAAAGAAACGCGAATTTTTTACTGGAGCCCAGCTGAGAGACGTCCGACCCACGCGCCGCCATGATCCAAATGAGGGTGAAATTTTTAACACGGAAGATGTTGCACTTATCACTGTCCCCACTCTACTGAACTCTCTTTGACCTTGTCTGTCTTAAGCCTCCTATCAGGTGATTGGCCAAGGTCTTGGCCACGTACTCAAAGGTTCTTTGAGCCTCCGAGAGTGGGAGGAGGGTGGGGAGGGGGGAATCCTATACTCTTAGATAATTGGCAATGATCCAAATTATATCAATTAGAAAGTATATAAATTATTAAAAAATAATTTTAAATAAGAAATTTAAAGAAAAATCATTTTAATTTAAAAAACCTGGTGTGACGATTGCACCGGATTTATTGTGTAGATAATAGAAAGAAAAATGCTTTTGTTTAAAAATATTTTCTTTCAAGTTGTTCATAAGTAAAGTATAAGGATTGGATTTATTTCGAAGTCGAAATTTGTATGGAAATACACATTTTTAGGTCTTCTGAGTTCAAAAAAAATGGGACCGGCAAAATTGTCCGTGTGTTTGTGAACAAAATATCTCAAAAGCGCTTAGAGAATAAAATTTTGAAATTTTTTAGGGCTAAGTTAGGTACCCCCCTGGCACGTAACACGAAGCTTTTTTTTTAACAAAATCAGTCTTAGTACTAAAATAGTACTTTACTTTCAGCTTTTCTCAAATTTCGCTCAAACAATTTTGATTAAAATTCATAAATTAATTATTTTTTTAGACGCTCTTTAAAATATATTCCCCTAAAATTGTTTGAAGCCCACTTTGCTCTTGTACTTAATAAGAAAGATTGGAGAAATTAACGGCAAGGGACCCTAGAGTCTTTAAAAGATGAAATAAATTTATCCCTTGAATAATAATTTTTTATTTTACGAAATGCGACCAAAAAAGTATTTTAACCTCGAAATCTAATTTCCCATAAGAAAGAAAAATTGTCTTGAACTAGTTTTTTTCTTTTAAATTGTTTTTTTGTTTTTATTGATCGATTCTATTATTCCGACATGCAAACCTCTCTAATGAACGCAAAAAATATGAGTAACTCCACACTCAATTATATGAGATTATAAACATATTATCAATGATATCTAGCAATAAAGTAAATTAGAAATTGAAGAAATTTCGAATAATAAAGTTAAAAAAAAGAGCCTGATAAAATAAAGGATAAAAAGAAAAATTGTGAAAAATAAAAAAGACGTAACGTCAGAAAACACAGGGGGTAAACTGGATCCGTGAAATTTCAAGGATTAAATTTGTTTTTGCTTGCCTGTTTTGTTATAGCGTGAGTGTATTTCGGTGCACATTGGCCAAGCGGGGGTGCAGATCGGCAATGCCTGTTGGGAGCTCTACTGCTTAGAACATGGAATTCAACCTGATGGTCAGATGCCCTCTGACAAAACTATCGGCGGAGGGGATGATAGTTTCAATACATTCTTCAGTGAAACAGGAGCTGGGAAACACGTACCACGTGCTGTGTTTGTGGATCTCGAACCCACGGTTGTTGGTAAATATCTTCCACTCATTGAATATTGGAACGCCAATTTTTTTTCAAATAATAAATTAATTCAGTTGAAGAATGATGAAAAAAAAACAATCATAATTATAATAATTAGTCTTTTGGCTAGAAAATGATAATGGCAAAGTTTTATCTAAATTGGATATCGTTAACCCGTGCCTCATCGGGGTTAAAATTTTGAAAAAGTGCGATTTTATCTAAAAATTCGCAGTTTTTACTTCATAAAACGAAAACAAAGTATCGTAGAAAAATGATTCTTGGCTCATTTCATAGAAAATTTAATTCTCTTGAGGTTTTATAATAGCCATTTTTTCATTAAAACTTATAGATTTAGTGATATTTATAAATTAGCATTTCGGTTTTGATATATCGCTCTTTCTGAAAAATAAGTGGAAAATCATAGAATATGAAAAATATAGACCATTCGATATAACAATTTGCCGGGAAAATATTCCAAAGGGAATGAAATTTTTACTACCCCATACTCAGAATGCCAATCCTAAATTTTCGACCTCGAGGACCGTGTGGGGGGAGGGGGGGGGGGACAAAAACCTCAAAAATTTGAGAAATCTTCAGGTTTTTGCTTATATCTCGTAAACTATTTATATTTTGTCAAATTGACCGGCCGTATTTCGGTTAGTATTGAGTCTACGAATTCGTTTTATGTATCAAATTTTAGCAAATTTAATCCTCTACAACTTTGTATTGTGCTATATTTCACAAAATATAAATAGTTTACGAGATATAAGCAAAAACCTGAATATTTCTCAAATTTTTGAGGTTTTTGTCTCCCTCCCCCTCCCCCCCCACACGGTCTTCGAGATCGAAAATTTAGGATTGGCATTCTAGAGTATGGGGTAGTAATTTTAAACCCTTAACCCATCCCTGAGTAAAACTATATTAAAGTAATTTGATTAACAAAAATGTAGGCCAAATAGGAAGAATATAATGGTAAATAATAGCCCTGGGGCTTGGTGTAGTTGGTAGCGTGTCTACCTTCTATACCGAACGTCAAGGGTTCGGACCCCTTCCGAAATGGATACCAAATGGCTTAAATTGAAATAGAATCCAGGAGATGTATGTTTATATATTAAATTGAAATGCCTGGACCCCCAATATGTATATTATTAATTAATAACGGGTATCGTATAAAGTCTTATATGGCCTGAGTTGCCGAAAAGAGTGTGTATGGGTGTGTGTGTGTGTGTGTGTGAATGTGAGTGTGAATGAGAGTGTTTAAAAAAAAAAAAAAAGATAAAAAATAAAAAACAAATTTTTTTCAATGACACCTACACTCCCCCTCCCCCTTTCAACAGCTTGTATTCACCCTCTACCCTTAGTGAAATGCAAAATATTTAATTTCATATTCAAAAGAATCGTTTTTCGCAGTCAAATTATTTGTTTCTATCACTTTTTTTTCAACGATAAAATGCATAATAATTACCTTTAATAAGACACTCAAGAGGGTGTGCTGATTGACGATGAGGTCAGGGTGGGTTTCACTATATTAATTATTCACTTTGATTCACTTTTAAACACAATTAAAAAAGATAGCAACTGGGCGTCTGCTAGCAGGCCACGCACTCGACTGAACGAGATAAACTTGTCTCTTCTCTCTTATTATAGGAATAAATAGATGAAAATAACAATTCCCTTTTTATTAAAAGTAAAAAAATACCTTTTGCTCTAATCTAACTATATTTAGAGCTGGAAAAGAATGTCAACAAGTGATTTGGAATATTCCAAGGCCTTTTTTAAATAATCAACCCTTCACCCCACTTAATCAAAATAATAATCAACGCTATTTTTTGAATGTTTTCTATTTATTTGGCTTCGATTTAGCTAAAATAAATTTAAAAAACATTCTTTTCAATTTTTCAACCCTTTATCCAATCCTAATAAATAAAATAATTAACAATGCTATCGCCTTCGGCGTCTAGTCAGAAAAAAATTAAAACCCTGAAAAGCTCCCTTGGATCCGCCTTTGGGTTTTACACATAGTATAATTTTCTAGAATGAGCCTTACTTTAAATCACTGGTGACGCCCCCTCCCCTACACATTTAATAAAATAATACAAAAACAAAAATTTTTAATACTAAAAAATTTAAATTTATATAAAAATATTTTTTTTATTTATTCATATTTATTATTTTAATTAGAAACTCCGTCCCAGAATCATCAAAATTATTTTATTTATAAAACTAGCAATCATTTGGAAAATTGATCTTGGTGGCCAATATTCGCGCCTCCCCTTAGACTAGTCCGCGCCTCCCTAGGGAGGCGCACCTCACAATTTGGAAAACGCTGGTCTATATTGTGATTTTCCACTTATTTTTCAGAAAGAGCAATATCGTCGCCTGAATCACGTAGTGGCGTATTTCAATTTCTATCATTTTTCAGGAGAGCTGTTTATAGTTTGTGTTATATTAAATGTGTAGATATGCAAAACCATAAAACCTAAATAATACGAAAAAACATGGAAATACAGATCCGTCACTTTGTGATAATGTAAAGAACGCCAGGACACGGCCATACCCGTTATATCTCAATTTTTAATTTTTTTGAGATACGTCACTACGTGATGCAAGCGACGATCAGTGGCGTACCGAGGAAGGGGGGCGAGGGGGGCGGTCCGCCCCAAGCCCCGAGCCGGCATAGGCCCCCATATATTTATAAAAAAAAAATTTAATGAAAATTTCCCTTTGAAAGGCCCCGGGGCCCTCAGGGCTCAAGTAAAAACAAAATTTAATCAAAATTTCTCTTGGAGGGGCCCCGGGGCCCTCGGGGAAAAAAAAAAAAAATTTAAACAAACTTTGAGAGGCCCCGGGGCCCTTGGGGTTCAGGGATATACGGTATTTTAAAAATATTTTTGTGTATGGAGGAGAGGGATATTTAAAGATGACCACCCCCCCCAAAAAAAAAAATTCAATATATGGCCCCCTCTTCTAGTGCCGCCCCAGGCCCCCAACTCCTCGGTACACCTCTGGCGACGATATATCAAAATCGAAATGCTAATTTGTAAATATCACTAAATCTATAAGTTTTAATGAAAAAATGGTTATTATAAAACCTCAAGAGAATTAAATTTTCTATGAAATGAGCCAAGATTCATTTTTCTACGATACTTTGCTTTCGTTTTATGAAGTAAAAACTGCGAATTTTTAGATAAAATCGCACTTTTTCAAAGTTTTAACCCCGATGAGGCACTGGTTAACGTTACCCAATTTAGCTAAAACTTTGCCATTATCATTTTCTAGCCAAAAGACAACTTTTAGGATGTTCGGCCGAAAGAAATTAAAAAATTTTGTTTTTTGCGGCCACCCTAATATACACGTTTTGAGGTCCCCTGAGTCCAAAAAAGTGCTTTTCGCGACATCGTCTGTCTGTGAACAAAATATCTCAAGAACAAAAAGAGCTTTGAGGTTAAAATTTTATATTTAAGTTAGGCACCCCCAGAGGACGAAACACGAAGCTTTTGAACAAAATCGGCCAAAGAGTACTAGTACTTTACTGATGCACTTTTTCAGTTTTTATCAATTTTCTCTAAATTCACTCCAACTATTTTGATTAAAATTCAAAAATCAATAATTTTTTTAGATTCTCTTTAAAATGTATATTTTTATTTTGACATGAAATCTTAGGAAGACGACTTTATTCTTTTATTACATAGGAAATATAGGAGATGTTGCCATGATTACAGAACATAAATATATTTTTGTTTATAAATTAAATGAACGGTACTGTCGGAAACTAACAATGTCTCAACACAACAAATCTGGTGTGACAAGCACAGTATACAACTTTCTCTTGCCGAAGGGAGCAAGTTCTGTGCTGTGTGACAAGCCGCATCAGATTTTTAATTTATGCGAAAATGCATTTTTTCTTTTTAGATGAAGTGCGAACTGGAACATATCGACAACTTTTTCATCCCGAACAGCTGATTACAGGAAAAGAAGATGCAGCGAATAATTATGCCAGAGGTCATTACACAATTGGAAAAGAACTCGTCGATGTCGTTTTAGACAGGTAAATTTATCAAATATTTTGATGTAGAAAAAGAAATTGAAAAATATTTTATTTATTTTCTAGAGTTCGTAAATTGGCTGATCAATGTACCGGATTGCAAGGCTTTCTGATTTTTCATTCATTCGGTGGTGGCACTGGATCAGGATTCACATCTTTATTAATGGAAAGATTAAGTGTTAATTATGGAAAAAAGAGTAAACTAGAATTTTCTATTTACCCAGCGCCTCAGGTAAACAAATTTGGATGGTTATTTCTCTTCTTTAACTAAAAAAGTATTATTTTTTTCAGGTGTCTACTGCAGTTGTGGAGCCATATAATTCAATTCTAACGACTCATACCACTTTGGAACACAGCGATTGTGCATTTATGGTCGACAATGAGGCTATTTATGATATATGCAGAAGGAATTTAGATATTGAACGCCCAACATATACAAATTTAAATCGTCTTATTGGGCAAATTGTTTCATCTATTACAGCTTCTTTGAGGTAATAAATTTAATTTAAATATAATAAAAAATAAAACCCCAAGGTTGAAGAGTTCTTAATTAAAATTTGACAAAAAATTATTTTATTTTATTTATTTATTTTTTTTTTTATTAATCTAGAAATAAATTTATTAGATTCTCCTATGGGTTATGTAAGCAAAGAAACAGATTTGAGTATCGGTTGCCTAACCTACAGGCGCGAACCAAATAGTTTTATTACTTGAAATCTGAAGCAAAAATGTCAGCGTAGTTTAAAATACACATTTTTTTTTTTTTTTTAAATATTCAACAACTGAATCACCAAAATATTTCAATTATTGAAGACAAATAAATGATTTATTGCAATAGTTAATGAGTATGTAGGTTTGTGGAATGGTAACATTTGGGCCGCGTCGTGACTTTCACCCCTAAATTAAGACTTTGGAAACGGACAAATATGGATAATTATCATGGGCGTAACTAGGGATTTTGGCTAGGGGAAGGGCCATTCTCCGGGGGTCTGGAAGACTCCTTATTGTCTCAATTTTTCTTGGGACGGGGAGCTTTCTGGAGGGGGAGAGGAAGGGCACGAGCCTTCTGGGGCTCGGACCCCCCCCCCCCCCACCCTGGGACCAGCCTTGTTACGCCCATAATAATTATATAATTGTACAATACAATTTAAAAAGGTTCTGAAGAAGTGTTGCGAAACGACGAAGAAATTGGCAGCATAAATCTGAATTTGGAGATTTAATTGGTATACTCCAGGGGTCGGCAACCCGCGGCTCGCAAGCCGCATGCGGCTATTTTATACAAATTGTGTTGCTCTTGAGCCTGTCCAAAATATTCTTGAAACAAATCGAAATTTCATTTATTAAAGTAAAAATATTTTTTCAAAAATAAATTTACTGGTAAATATGATTGGTTGGTTTGAAATTGATTAGATTTATATTCAAATAAAGTACATAAGACTGCCGCCTTTTCATTCAAACACACTATAAGTTTTTTTTTGAATTGAACATATAGAGGTCTATTTTAATTTTTATAAGTTATAATAATTCCATTTAGTAAAAATATTTTTATAAAGGTCCGATGCAGCTCTTGGTAATATTATGTAAAAAGTCAAAAAGACTTAAGAATGAAGATATGAAATGAATGAAAGATTGATTTTAGGTAAGATATAGAGAAAATAGATTTAGTGAAAATGGGTTAAATAAAATGTTAATTATTATAATTGAATATTAGAATAAATTAGTAATCGGAGGTTGCTAACAAAGTTAGAAAAATGAAATTAGATTTTTGTGGTAAAGGATGAATGAAAAATATATGATATTCTATAGTCTTGTTTCGAAAAAAATTTAATAAAAAGGAAAAAAAAAAGTGAAAAAATGGATCTTTAGAAGTTAAGAAAGATATGAGATTCAAAAAATATTTTTTATTAATATATAATAATGGTGCATGTCAGAGGATAATTGTTCTCGTGGATAGAGTTCTTTTAATTCGATTGAAGTATTTTCGAAGTGAGTGTATTGTGTTTTTGTCATTTTTAATTTTCGTAATAATAAAGATTTTTGTTTAGAAAGAAAAAATAGAATATCGCATATTTCATTCAGTATGTATGGGGTGAGCAAAAAAAAATCTTGAAAATTTCGATTTTCTAAACTTTAAGTTTGGTAATGCTCCGATTGGATGAAAAAAATATATGTTTAATATCTGATAATTGACGGGGGGTAAAAATAATTTGAAATTTTAAATAAAGTTTATTTCATAAATCTATTTTGTTATTTCTAAAATGTGTGATGGAAAATTAATATATCTGAATTAGGGTGAAAAAATGATAGGTTCACTATAGATTTTGTGAAAAAAACAGTGTTATTTACGGAAAAATGGCTCTCTGCTTAAAATAGATTGCCGACCCTTGGTCTCTCGGTTTTTTTTGAATTTCATGGAATAATTGTATTAATAAGAGAGAGCTTTAAGATTTGAAGGTTCATGGTTCCCCATCAATCATTGAAATTTATATTTTTTAGATTCGATGGAGCTTTGAATGTGGATTTGACAGAATTCCAAACGAATTTGGTTCCCTATCCACGTATTCACTTTCCTCTGGCAACTTATGCACCTGTAATAAGCGCCGAGAAAGCTTATCACGAACAACTGACAGTCGCTGAGATCACCAATGCCTGTTTCGAGCCAGCTAATCAGATGGTGAAATGTGATCCTCGTCATGGCAAATACATGGCCTGTTGTATGCTCTACCGTGGTGACGTGGTACCAAAAGATGTGAACGCTGCCATAGCAACTATCAAGACTAAAAGAACCATTCAGTTCGTCGACTGGTGTCCAACTGGTTTCAAAGTGGGTATCAACTATCAACCACCAACTGTAGTACCTGGAGGAGATCTCGCCAAAGTACAACGTGCCGTATGCATGCTCTCTAATACAACTGCAATCGCAGAAGCTTGGGCTCGTCTCGATCATAAATTCGATTTAATGTACGCAAAAAGAGCATTTGTCCATTGGTATGTGGGAGAAGGAATGGAAGAAGGCGAATTTAGCGAAGCAAGAGAAGATTTGGCAGCTTTGGAAAAAGATTATGAAGAGGTGGGGGTTGACTCTGCCGAAGGTGAAATCGACGAAGTCGACGAATATTGAATCAAAATTACGATACGTAACCAGTTATTACCGTTAAAGAAGAATTCATTTCTTTATTAGAGCCTTTAGTCTGTTCAAATGTGGATAGGAATTTATAAACAATAATAAGTAAATATATACACATATATAGGAGTCTATTGCATAGGAATGTGTGCAGATAAGCATTTAGCGACGACCACTCTTACTGTTAGATATAATTTCTAAGGACATAAAAAGGATTGTAAAGCCATGTATCCACTACGTTCTCCTGGCGCGCGTGCCTAAAATGACCCGTTCCGCGGAACTATATCAACTAAGCGCGGCTGGCTGGCGTGCCAGCTGTTCCAGTGTTTGATCGATCAACATGCAGATCAGTCGTGTAAGAAAAGCAGCAGCGTTTATAGTTATTCACAGTCTTATATACAAGAAAAAACAGAAACGAACAGCGCGCTGGTGGATGAATAAGTATATTGCCTATATGACAAGAGCATATTCATTTTTTTTTCTTCAATTCCGGCACAGGAACTCCAATTTCACAAATTATTTCTCTCAAAGCATCATATGAGTGATTTATTGTGATACGAAGAACTTTTGCTATTTGACAGCAGTTCTTTTGTATCATAGTGGTATTAATTTACCGCAACTTTGGTTATCCATCGCTCGCAGCGAAACAAACATACAAAATAGTAAAGCCGGGTATCAACTACGTGCTCCAAGAGGACGGACTTTAGGCGCGCAATCCGGTCGCGCGAAATGGATACCATTTTGGAACGCGCGCCAATGTGTTCGTTGAAACGCTCGAACTTGGGGAGGGCCGTTCCATCTGGTGTCAGTTTTTAACCGCGCATCAAGGCGCGCGCGCCAGTTGAGACGGACGATAGTAATATTTTGTATGTTTGTTGCGTTCCAAGCGATGGATAACCAAAGTTGCCGTAAATTAATACAACTATATGGTACAAAAAATCTGGGGGAAAAAAAAAATTTTTCCTTTCCAAAAAAAATAATTTTTTTGGAAAAAAAAAATTTGGGAGAGGGGTTTTTTCAAAAAATAAAAAAAAAAATTTTTTTTTTTTTTACCAACGCGCTTTTCGTTTCTGTTTTTTCTTGTATATAATACTGTGAATAACTATAAGAGCTGCTGCTTTTCGAACTCGACTGGCATGCATGTTGAACGATCAAACACTGGAACAGCTAGCAAACGCGTCAGGCGCCCTTAGTGGATGGATATAGTTCAAATATTTGGTACGCGCTCTCGGCGCGATCATTCATGGCACGCGCGCCAGGAGCGCGTAGTGGATACACGGCTTAAATATCGCAGTCCCAACTTTGATGCGCGGTTAAAAACCGACACCAGATAGAACGGCCCGCAACGAACACATTGGCGCGCGTTCCAAAATGGTATCCAGTTCGCGGCGGAACGCGCGCCAATGTTCGTCCTCTTGAAACGCGTAGTGGATACCAGGCTTAATGAAAAAACGAGAGATAATAAACATAATTAGATTTTTAATTTTTAACCCATTAACTAAACACCTCTAATTGAAGATTTCATTTTGAAATACTTAATAAAATTTGAAATTACATTAAATTTAAAATACAAGTAATGTAGATTACGACAGCAAGATAGTATTTTAAATTTGATATTTTTTGTATAATAATTAATAGAATTAATGGGTTAATAAAAACAGGGACGTACCTAAGGCCAAGCAGTTAGTGTGTTGAAATTGAATTAAAAGAGTATATTTTTCTTGCATTTAACAGGCTTCCTAATGCACTACAAAATCTTTAAAAGAAGCCTCAAAATTAAGTAGTAAAAATCACAAGAATTTTCTAAAACTCGATGATGTAGGCTACCAAAAGCCCTAGGTACCTTCTATGTTATTGTATTTTCATTTCTTCAAAGTTCAACATAAAAAGGATTCAGACAAAAAATATCTCCGTTCACTTTTTTATTATTTGTTAGAGCTCCTATCTATTATTATTATCCGCTAAAATGAAATATTAAGCTTATTAATTTACTCTTCTTCTTATAGAACTTTAACGGTAATTGTCCCGAAAATGTCTTCGAGTAAATGAAAATTGAGTCAAAATTGTAGATTTTCATCTTCACAATGAAATAGACAATTTTGATATTTTTTCTGATTCTTCTATAAATAATTTCTAGTTATATTTAATCTTTTAATATAGTAAGCACTTGAGCATTTTTTTATATTATTATTAAAAAGACCGTCCAATGCTTGAAATAAAACACTTGCTATTTATATTTTCGCAATTTTTATCTTGAAAAATTATTAAATAAATTTTTATTTAACAATGATATGTAATGTTTGTTTTATTTGTAATATCCGTATTTATTTCATTTTTAGTGTCTTTATTATATAATTGTACAAGAATGATTTCATAGGTGATAATCGTCGCTGTGATCTGAAAAAAATTTTAAGAAAAATTAATTTTTATCTAGATTATTTCTTATTGATATGAACTAATATCAAGTTGTGAAATTCTAAAACTAAAATATGATTTGACTATCTATGGCCAGAAAATCAAAAAAATTTCAATCAGGCTTTTAATATATTAAATTGTTGACTTTTCGCACATCTCTTCAATGGTTTATAAGGACACTTTTATAAAAATTTAGACAAATGTCTGTTTTTTAAAACTTCTAAACAAGATACAAATCATGCCAAGGTGATGATTAATTAAGTCCATCGGTCGAAATAAAAGAGTGTACAAATTCGTCGACAATTTAATATAGGTCTATCAAAAGCAAGATATAAAAAAATGTTGGAAGAATGAATGAGCAAGCAGCTAGTTATATTTCAATTTATTAATAAACCAGGGCCGAAGTTTTGGTCACATATGGGACCATCCTCTGGGCCGGGTTAATGTCCAGTGGCGTACCGAGGGGGGGGGGGGGGGCGAGCCGGCATAGGCCCCCATATATTTATAAAAAAAAAAAATTTAATGAAAATTTCCCTTTGAGAGGCCCCGGGGCCCTCAGGGCTCAAGTAAAAATGGGAAAATTTAGATAAAAAAGAAGAAAATTTAGTGAAAATTTCTCTTTGAGAAGCCCTGGGGCCCTTGGGGCTCAGGGATATACGGTATTTTAAAAATATTTTTGTGTATAGAGGAGAAGGATATTTAAAGATGAGCACCCCCCCCAAAAAAAAAAAAAAAAAAATTCAATAAGGCCCCCTCTTTTAGTGCCGCCCCAGGCCCACAGCTGCCTCGGTACGCCTCTGTTAATGTCTGAAAATATATATAATCCTCGTCAAGTTATATTGGGCAGACACAATTATATGGAGCTGAGTCATTCACTCTGTCCATGGTACGATAATAATAAAATTTGAGGCATTATCATGATTAAGCTCCATGTATGACCAATATAACTTGACGAGGATTATATATATTTTCAGACATTAACCTTGCCCTGAGGATGGTCCTAAATGTGACCGAAACGTCGGCCCTGGTTTATTAAAAAATTGAAATATAACTAGCTGCTTGCTCATTCATTCTTCCTATTTGATTATCAACACTCAGCTATATACCTCCTTCAAATAAATAATTACCGATAGAATTAGTCTGCGAGTCAACGAAAAAAATCTCATTCCAGTGAATGCTATATGATCAGTGGCCACTTGAACAATAAATCTTTCAACCTAAAGAAAAAATTAAAAAATTAAATAGACTCTCAAGTAAAAATAATGATATCTGATAAATAATAAATTCACTGTCTACTAACCTCTTTAGAATAATTCTCTGGAGGAACACTATAGAGAGTTCTCCCAGGACCTAAACTCTGATCATGAATTCGAGAACCAAATAAGGAGACGAGTACTGCTCGAAGAATTAGAAAGATGAACGACCAATAGAAATAAATGGTATCGTCAAGATTCTCGAAAGTATTGTCGGATAAGCTATAAATAAAAAAAAAAAAAAAATGATTATAAGAAATTAATATAATACATTAATAGGGAAAATAAAAGACCGAGCAGCTATGTTTATTTCTTTATTAAAGAAGCCACAGCGACGTTTCAGTCGACTTTGCGACCATCTTCACAAATATCATCATATTGACTTTGGCGCTGAATGCATTATATCTGATAGATCGTAATGAATTTTATAAAATGTTCAAAGAACTCAAAGGTTTTTGACGTGACAACGTCTTACAAATCATGTGTCTATAGTGGCATGTTAGAGGGGCATGCACGAAAAAGTTTATTGGCTTGAATAACTCCTCTGTCTTAAGAGGTATAATTATGGGAAATATACGGTTAGAAAGAATGAGTTTTCAGCAAAGAATTCACCATTTATTTTTTCCTATCATTTTATTTTACGCGCTGCGGTAAATTCTAATTTGAAAGTTTAAACTCCTGTAGATTCTGAACGGCTAATCAGATCAGACTAAATGGGATGTCATTTGGTGCAGAAAGAAAACCTCTAATAGAATAAATAAAAAAATCCGAGTAATTAACTCAAAAATTGGTTTTTTCTCGAAAAACCTCATTTTTAGACAAAAAAATATCGAAAAATAGCCTACTTGTGCAACGCATAGCGACTTGACCATAAAAGCTACATTAAATCTAAATATAGTTTTAGAAAGAGTGGTTCAATACCCAGAGGTTATTTTTTCATTTTTTTGATATGACTCATTTTACCGCATGAGAGCACTCGGCGGGATTTCGTTTTTCGAAATTTTAAACCCCTGTAGATTCCGAACGCTAATCAGATCAGACTAAATGGGATGTCATTTGGTGCAGAAAGAAAACCTCTAATAGAATAAATAAAAAAATCCCGAGTAATTAACTCAAAAATTGGTTTTTTCTCGAAAAACCTGATTTTTTAGACAAAAAAAATATCGAAAAATAGCCCTACTTGTGCAACGCATAGCGACTTGACCATAAAAGCTACATTAAATCTAAATATAGTTTTAGAAAGAGTGGTTCAATACCCCCAGGGTTTTTTCTTTTTTTGATATGAGGTCATTTTACCGCATGAGAGCACTCGGCGGGATTTCGTTTTTCGAAATTTTAAACCCCTGTAGATTCGAACGGCTAATCAGATCTGACTAAATGAGATGTCATTTGGTGCAGAAAGATAACCTCTAATAGAATAAATAAAAAATCCCGAGTAATTAACTCAAAATTGGTTTTTTCTCGAAAAACCTCATTTTTAAGCATATGTCGCCCTTAATGGATAAAAGTTTGGCCACACCTGTCATATATTGTTTCAATGAAAATGTTTGAACATGTTTATTTATGAAAACAAACTACTAGTAAAAAAAATAAAAACAATATTTTCTTTATATTTCAATATAGGTAAGAGAAAAAATTTTTTGAAGTAAAAAAGAGTTGTCATTAAAAAGAGGTGAGAAGAAAACACCTAATTTTCTATTGACTGAACTCTGGGCATACACAATTAAAACAATATGCCATGAAGATGGTCACAGAGTCGACCGAAACGTCCCTGTGGGTTCTTTAATAAAGAAATAAACATAGCTGCTTGGCCTTTTATTTTTCCTGATTCAGCTATTTACCTCGCTAACTTAACATAATAAATTGGTAAGGTAGAAGGGAATGAAATATAAAATAATAATAAATGAATTATTTCTGTTCCTCTACTTCAGGAGAGAGCATTGTCAATAGAGAACAGTTACAGTGCTACGAAGGAGCTGGGGAGGGGGGGGGTGCTTGCCCCAGCTCGGAACCAAAATTATGATGATGATATATATAAATTTGTTATTTTTTAACAATATTGTTTTTTAAACAATAAATGATTTAAAAATAAAAATATTATAATAAAATAAAAATATGGTTTGAATTTAATTCAATTTCTTTTTTGTTTCTGCATTGATAGTTTAGGCCTATATGTATTTTGTCCCCCCCCCCCCCCCACCCTCCCAGACACACTGCGAATAAGCTGAGCCCGACACTGATCGAGATATGCAAGTGTCTTTCGATTTTTAGATATATAATACATTACATTCATAAAAAATAAATTAATGTTAGAAAGCTTGTTAAGAAATCGATCTAATTTCCTATTAATTCTAATTAATTTTAAATATAGATCTGTTTTTGTACACCAAAAAAAAAAATCATATATATAAATCTCTATTGAAAACTGCTCTGTTCTGAGGAAGGGTGTAGGGGCACACGAACGCTTTACTAATTGTACAATGAGGGACAATATTAAGTCCCACCCAGGCGTTTTCTACTAATTATTTCATTGTTTTTATAAAAGAAAATGAAAATCTTTATTGGAAATTTTCTAGATTTGAACCATGAAAGTTTCCATTAAAAAATATATAATATTTTTTAAAAACAATGAAATAATCACAAGTAGAAAACGCATGGATGGGACTTAATTATGGCGATCACTGTACATAACCGCCTGACGAGTGGAAAAATATGAATATAAAATTGATTAATAAAGGATGTATGGAGGTAGTCACAACTTGCACCACAATAAAATTGATTTAGGCTTCCACGATTATCAAAAATGAAAGACACTTTTTGACATAAATCTTGGTTTTTAGTAAATAATAAAACAAAAATGTTATTAAATACAATAAAATATTACTTGAATCAATGAACACTAGTTAGTCAGGCAAATAAAAGCATTTTTGATGACTGTAGAATTAGTAGCCGAAACGTATTATAAAGTTAAAATTACTTTTTGTAATATTATTTACCAAAATAAACCACGAGTTTTGCTTTTTGCTAAAACAAATTGTTTCAACAGCAATATAAATCTCACTGGAAATTTACTCTCCGAAACTGATAGAAACTTTTGGATTAAAATACCTTATTCAAAACAAGACACGAAATTTTCAAATAATTATTTTGTTTTTTGATGACAATTTTATATTCATATTTCTTTCCAAAAGGGTATGAAATATTATTAAATAATTTACCCCTCTGAGGATGGCTTAGATTAATGGTCGAAATGTTAGCCAGAGAGGTATATTAAATGCTTGATAGTGAAGAAGGGTAGAATAGGAGGCAGCAGCTAGGAGGGAGCAGCTTCTTCACATATATAACTCCCAAATCACACGGCGTTTCGATCTAAATTTATTGGGCTGAATATTATTCATACTTGTTTTTCCTCTGTGTCCTGAAGATTTTTTTTTTAATTTAATAGAGGCAGATACTTCTGTATGAAAACTCCGTCACCAAATGATTGTTCATTAAATATAGACCGAAATATCTTGAGATTTGGGAGTTCTTTGGTGAAGACTTTTCTCTTAAATTAAATTTAAAGATTGCGATGTGGATTTCAAGTGAAACATTTTGAACAAAGGTTGTATTTATGTGGGTTTCACGAGGGTAAAAAAGTATTAACACAAATTTAAATACTCGATATATTTCGGGTTGTTAACCCGAAATATATCATATATATATATATATATATATATACTTTTTTACCCTCGTGAAACCCACATAAATACAAGACTTTTCTCATCTGGCTGCTGCCTTCTGTAATAAACAACATAAAATGAAATTTGTAATTTAGTGACTCTATTTTAAAAATTAATTTGCCCCACTTTCAAAATAGAGTCCATAGAATATAATGAAAATTTTCAAACATATCCTAAAATGCATTTTTGTATTATCTCCCCACATCTTAAATTAGCAAAAGAAGTGAGTTTTTTCATACTTACTCTATAGTATTAAGTAATTGTAAACAAATAAAATAGAGATTGTTTCCAAATGATATAAGAATAAATTTCGACATTTCTTTATCAAGGATTTTAGTCAGTCTCGATAAGGCATTGTAATCGAGACGAATTCTTCGCCAGACCTTATCGCAGATATTTGACTGAAATTTAAATAATAAATTTTAATTTATTATTGAATATTAGAATATAAATGAAAAAATTCCAATTACCTTGCCTTCCAAAAAAAGTAATTTTTCGTTAATCTGACGAAATCGTTCCGATAAAGCAAAACTAATAACGATAATAAATAAATCCAGATAATTCCAACTAAAAGTAGCCAAAAAACGTATAATAATAATGAATAAATCCAATATAAAATTATAAGCGATATGGTTGAAGACAAATGATGAACTTATTTTTGCAAATTCACGAAACCAATCTTCACTTGGGTTGCACATCAAAGAATGATGTAGATCTTTGGCATTGCTTAATAAATGTTCAACTAAAAAAAAAAATATTAAATTAAATCAAATAATAAAAATTATATTATTATTAAATAAATATGAATACATCGGTTGTCGACCGACCTAACTTAGGTGCAAACTGACCATGGACAAAAATACAAAAATAAATTTCGCTTTGTTTTGATTTTATGTAATTTTTACTTTCTCTTATTTTATATATGAAATATATAGAGTGCGCAAGTATTGCAATCATGTCAAAAATTCAATGTCGAGATGTTGATGAATATACATGTTTTGAGTTATGTGCTGTGCGCCAGTCACACCAGATTTTTTATGAATAGTTTGAATAATAAAATATAGGGTAAGAGAAAGAAAGGGGGGGGGGGGCTATATCCCCGGGGCCCGGGCCCTCTGAGAGGCTCTTTGCGCTCCAACCTTATAATTCTAATAAAAAATAATTTTCATGGTTAAAATTTCAATAAAAAAAAGTAATTTTCTTGAAATTTTTTTCCTGAGGGGGCTCCGGGCCCCTTTAAGCTCAAATCTTAAAATTTCAATTAAAAAAAAATCATTTTCTTGAAATTTTTACCTGAAGGGGCCCGGGCGATTTAAGCTCAAATAAAATCAAAAATTTCAAGAAAATGATTTTTTATTGAAATTTTAAAATTTTAGCTTAAAGGGTCCCCCCTCAGGAAAAAATTTTCAAAAAATGATTTGTTTTTAAATTGAAATTTTAAGATTTGAGCTTAAAGAGACCGGGGCCCTTCAGGAAGAAATTTCAAGAAAATGATTTTTTTTTTGAAATATTAAAATTTCAATAAAAAAAAATCATTTTCTTGAATTTTTTCCTGAGGAGCCTCGGTACCTCTAAGCTCAAAACAAGTTTGATAATATTTTTCAAGTCTCAGGATAGCTAAAAACGCAGATTTCAGTGCCTAATTTTCAAAAAATTTTCCATACCCTCCAGACCACCCGAAAGGCGTCTGTCCCTCAATAAATTATGCTAACCCTATGTTTAGGAAATTTTGAAAAATTTTTAAATATCTTTTTTATTTAAATAAACATTGTAAGCTATGTATAACTGTTTCAAAAATTATGTTAAAAACTGTGTAAAAAATTGTTGGCATGAAGACCACAATAGCCTTTTACATATTAAAAAAAAAATTTAAGGGTGGGTGGGAGGGGGGGCGTATTATTAAGTAGCCCTAGGGCCCGTCAATTCTGTCTGCGGCCCTGATAAAAGGTTTAAATATATTATTAATAATAATAATAATAATAATTTTTTTTTTATAAATTATTAAAAGAAAAATTATACTTATATTAAAAAAAATCTGGTAGGACAGCAAATCACTCAACTTTGGATTACGTAAAAGAAAGTTGTGTGCTGGGTCACACCAAATTTTTTTCTAGTTGTTGTTTCTTAATAGCTGAATATTATAATATGAGGATTAGGGTGGTCGCAAGAAATTGATGTCCGAATATCTTTGGCGGGAACCTCTAGAAAGTTGCTAAATTATGTAAAAGTGAGATAGGGAAAGGATGAGCGTGATCGAATAACCCTAAGACCTGCCTCAACGGGCCTGAAGTTTAGTAAAACTTGATGGACACATATCAAGGGTAGCATTGTCTAAACTTCTAAATCATTTGTGGTATTTAAACCAAGAGCAGCTTTTGCTTTGTTTGATAATACTTTAGATCAGTGGTTCCCAACCGGTGTGTCCCGGCACCCAAGGGTCCCGCGAGAATGGCTAAGGGGGGGGATAGGAACAAAAAAAAAATAATAATAAAGAGGCGGGAAAAAAAAGTTAGCGATCGTGAATGTTTTTAAACTTTTCACTTTTCTTGACGTTCAGAAGAAATATTAAGGCTAAAATAATTCCTTTTAATCCATCCATATTTAATTCATGGCCCTTCGATTAAGAAAAGAGGTGGAAATAACATAAGTAGGGGGCTCTCCCCCAAAAACGGTACGGGGTGGGGGAAAACGGAGGTCATATTTGGATTCAGGAGGTCATTTTACTTAAGAATCTGATGAAATTATTTCGGAACTCGAAAAAAAATTTCATTACCCCTATTAGTGTTATTTGAAAATCAATGTGATGAGCCTCTTAACCATATTCGATTTTTTGCCCATACCATGAAAACCGTTGGTTTTACTAAAGAATGTTAAAGGACTTTTTTTTAGTAAATTTAATGCTCTTCAAAAAATTACTGATGAACTTTTGTTGTTGGACTAACCGTCTAGGAGTTACAGATGTTAATAGTCAAATTTAGGGGAATCGATGAAATTTAGGGCCGATGAGGCAGGTCTTATCGTTATCCGATCGAGCTCAAACTTTCACAATCTACTTTTTACACCAATTGTCAACTTTTAAGAGGTTCCCGCCGAAAATACAGCCAAAAAAAATTTTCTCCCCTTATACCTTGCAACCACCCTAATGAGGATCTTATACAGTGAGAGCAAGGCGAAAACAGTAAAAATAGAAGTCTATATTTTGTTGACGTTTCGAGTGCCGGTCACACTCTTCTTTAAGGATCAAAATTGATGTCAAATTGTCAGATTAGTTGACATGGCAAAGTTTAATTTATACTCTCTTTACTTTTTGGAGGTCAAATAGGAAATATAAATTGACAACAATGTTGCTAGACTGCCAAATCAACTAAAAACTGACAATTTGACATCAATTTTTGTACTTTTATTTTTTCTCTTTAGCAGTCCATATACCACATCATCATACAAATTTTTTCCTTTTCTTTGAGATAGCAAATTAATTTACCGGCATCTCTACTGGACTATAAGCATAATCTCCTACCTCGCTCTCTACACATTGCTTATTGCTAACACTAAACAATCAAAGGGTAGACCTATCTAATTTATTAAGTTTATCTTTTAAAATCTAACACATACCTAGAGCCATTATAAGAATCAAATAAGTCATTATTTTGATTTTTAGTCCAACTCTCGATGGATATCCATAATGAACAATCGTTTTCTCAACAATCTCCCATTGATGAATCATTGAAGGCCATCGGGTAGCAAAAATCAAGAAGATTATCAAGATGACGGTAGTGGTTACATGGAAAATTAGCCCAGCTAAAAATAAGATAGTTTAGATTTTAATATCAGAAGACATAGTCAAGATCATATAATTATAATTGAAGTAGAAGAAACTAAGTATGCTGGGACGATTAAATTAAATAAATTAGGGGGGAGGATTGTACGATTTTTATTTAAATCTGTTGAATATGGAAAGATTTATTTGTATTTGGCCAAGGTAGTGGTGGCATATTAATAAAATCAAAATAATATAACAAAGATGTTGATAAGAGAAGTGGCTGTTCAACGATTAGAATGATAGACAGGAAGAGAGGATGTCAGCCAAAAGGAGAGCATCTATCGAATAAAAATCTCAATTCAGAAGACGTTTCGGTTTTAATTAAATAAATCCATCATCAGTTCTTAAGAGATTAATGACAATCTCAAGGTTTACACCATTGAGATGGAGATAGAGTTGTTATATATGCATATATAATTTTGTATATGTTTATATATAATAACTCTATCTGCATCTCAATGGTGTATCCCTTGAGATTGCCAATAATCTCTTAAGAACTAATAATGGATTTATTTAATTAAAACCGAAACGACTTCTGTATTGAGATTTTTATTCGATAGAGGCTCTCCTTTTGGCTGACATCCTCTCTTCCTGTCTATCATTCTAATCGTTGAACAGCCACTTCTCTTATTAACATCTTTGTTATATTATTTTGATTTTATTAATTTAATCGTCCCAGCATACTTATGTTAGTTTCTCCTTTTGGCTGACATCTTCTCTTCATGTGTAATTTTTAATAAAAATTATATTTACAAGTATTTTGGAAGGAGATCTCGTGATGAGCACTATCATATGCAGAAAAGCAAACCAAGACAATAGAACCACATATAACGAAAATAGAATAGATCGCGCGAAGAGATCTCCAATGAAACCTTAAACAATAAGAAATAAATAGGTTAGTATCTGATATGTAAAAGAAATATAAACTTAGTATAATGGTATTTTATGGTTGGTGGAATTTGTTTCTGGAATGAAAGTTCGAAGAAAAATGCAGCCAGAATTTTTTCTTTAAAAATATATTTCAACAGCTGACGTTTCGGCTTTGGTCAAAGCTATCCTCGGAGCTGCTGTTGGTCTTCATATATATATATTTTGCATTGTATCCAGTATTAAAATTAATTTAGGATATAACATCAGGGAAAAAAGTAAACTTTTTCCTTCTTCTATCACCAATAAAATATATTTTTTTTTTTTGTGCCTAATGTGATAATTGACTCAGGGCAGTACAATTTCATCTAATTGTATTGGTGATAGAAGAAGGAAAAAGTTTATCTTGAACTGAAAACTTTTTTCCCTAATGTTATATCCTAAATTAATTTTAATACCGGATACAATGCAAAATATATGTGTATGAAGACCAACAGCAGCTCCGAGGATGGCTTTGACCTAAGCAGAAACGTCAGCTGTTGAAATATATTTTTAAAGAAAAAATTCTGGCTGCATTTTTCTTCCAACTTTCATTCCTGATTGAAATATAAACTTAATTCTAAGTCTTAAGCGCCTCATACACGCCGGGCTTTGGGTGGCCGGAAGGCCAGAGTTGTTGACAAATGTCAATAATGATGGAAGCCAAGGGGCGCGGATTCGGATCCCAGGCAGTCCGATGAATTTATTTAAATCATTTGAATACCAAATGATATAAATATGCCTGGACTCTCTGGTATGTATCGTTTCTAAATACTGCGAATCGTTAATAGTCTATAGAGACTAAGATGCCGAAAATCTTAAAAAAAAAAATCATTCATGCGGAATCATGAAAATTTATTTAATTGGCTATCAATACAATTGAATTGGCCTTCGATGCAGAAAATGAACTTAAATTAAATTAAAAAAAAAAAAAAATCCAGACAAAAAATTTAATTTGCAGAATTTTGAAGATATAGAATTAATATACAGTATATCAATTTTGAGATAGGTCTTGTTGCAATAACGAAATACTATTTATATATAAGAAATATCCGTGGAATAATACACCACTCTTGGCTACTCTTAAAATATTTTATTTTGCAAATATTCCGAAACGGATCCTCGATCAAATCATCTTTTTGTACTGAAGATGACAATAGATGATGTTGGTTGAAATATTAATATGTAATTAATATGAAAATAAAATGATGTGAGAGTGAGAGTTGGCCATCAAGGCTGGTGTATTATTCTCCGGATATTCCTTAACTAATTTGTCCAGTGAGTTTTTCAAAGTACTATTTATTATTTATTTTTGGCAAGTGCACATAAAAAGGTTTGCCATCACGCTACAAGACAATTGGGCCTCATTTATATTATTATTATTATTATTATATTTGAAATTCCTATCGGGATTTTACCCGAGGTGCTTAAGCGCTCGAAGGCACACATCTCAAACCAAACCGATCTCTGACCGTAGCCATCTACCGGCACCCCGTGAAGTTACATTTATTTCCTAACTCTAAAGGTGCGATCACACCGGGACCTGACTTGTGTTTACTGACTGGAGTTCTAACCGAATCCGAATTGAGGGGGGTCACACACTAAAACTTGACTGGAGTGACGTAATCTTACTTCTCTGATATTTGGTATATAAGTATGTCGAAGGATAACAATGCTTTTTACTTGAATGATACTATTTTCCTTCCCAGCAATTTATTTCTAAATAAACTTAATAAAACTAATTATCGTTATATCAAGAAATATTTTTACTAAATTTTAAGTAAAAATATTTCTTAATTGACTATTTAAAAGATAATATCTTATTAATTTAAAAAAATTTGTAATCTATTTGTTTTGACTTAACATATTTTCCTGCAATTTTTAATAAAAAATAGAAGTTATCTTAAAATTATTATTTATTTGTATTATTATTACTTAAATAAAGCCCTATATTGCCAAAAATGTCTTTATTAAGGAACCGATCAAACAGCTGATTGAAAAAGTCGGCCATGTTGGCTTCTCAGCCAGCCGGAGTCAGGTCCCGATCCAACAAAATTGGTTAGCCGCCAGAGTCCGTATCGTGACGTAGCTCCGCTCAACTCCGTTTCGGCAGCAGTGTGTGCACCTCCATAGAAATACATTGGTTGGGTCCGCCACCGGACTCAACTCAAGTCAAGTCAGGTTCCGGTGTGATCGCACCTTTACTCCTCCTCCATTTCTAGCTAGACAATCCTTATTTCGGATTCCACCAGGTTCCTTTTATCTAACCTCTTCTATGTTAGGGAGTTTGAGTAGGGGCCGGCGTGTAGCCTAATCCTTTTGAAGAATGCATCACTGAGAGGGAATCTTCTTTACGTCCCTTCCACAGGACGGGATCTCACAGCAACTCCCTCTCCTCGTAGAGTTGCCTGGGGGTTATTGTGGTGGGATCCAATATTCCAAACCAGTGCCTGCTTGAGGATTTGATTACGTTAAATAAATATTTTTATTTAATGAAAAAATCCCGCAAGCGCAGGATTTGAACAAGGATCTTCTTTGTAGAAGCCGAATGTTGTAGACCCTAATTGAAATGAACAGAGTTGATCACCTTTTATAGATATTTTTATAGAACATTAGGTGGTATTTAAAATTTCGGCATTTGTTGTTTGTAGTGTTGCTCAGGGGCCCACATCTTGTGGGTACGTGGATGGCGACCACGAGCTACACGAGCTGGGACTGACAGTTCTTCTGTTCTTTACATGTCTGATCCCTTCGTTCTATATTTTCAACAGGCGTCAGACCGTGCGACGGGCCGGCCTGTTCTATTTCTTCCGGTCGTAGAAAACGCATTCCGCAGACCTCTTTCCCGCCGACTCCGCACTGCGGGATTAAGGCGAAGATAGAAGAAGAAGTTGTTTGTAGTGTCTTCGTCTATATTGAAAAAAATATAGGAAAAAATACTCCTTCCTTTGAAATGACGCAATTGGGGGATTGGCTCTAAGCAGTCACACACCTCTTGACGTGTGATTTGACTAATAATAAAACTAACACCCAGTGCACAAATAAATCACAAATAACTCTAATGATTTAAGAAGCAAAATAGCAGATAGTCTAGCTATTTGTTACCTTAGTTGAGACGAGTCTTTAGAATAGAATCCTTGAACTGACATCATGCCAAAACATTGCGCAATAAAAATGACACTTTTCATTGATCCATAAATAGAATTTTTTGGATCAGTTGATTCAGTAGGTTGGAAGAATTTATTCAAATCCTTATTTTCCTCATTTTTTTCTTCATCTTCGGTTATTTTTCGATTTTCGGGATGATTTCCACTTCGGATAAATAATGAATTGATATCATGTTGCTGACTCTCACGTAAAAGTGCTAGAAAAAAAGAAATAAGTTATATGGATCGCAATAAATTTTTGGAAAAGGTTCATAAATTATATAATGGTAAGGAATCTTATCCACATCTGAATTGTTTATATTCAAAGGATTTTTACTGCATTTTTGTCGTTGTTATGTATAGTTCGTAATTAAAAAAGATGTTTGTGAACAATTATTTATTAAAAAAAAGATACGGATAAATTTCAAAATATTAAAAAAGAAAAGTTAAGCATGTGCAAGACAAGATAGGAACCCAATTTACAAGGTCTTAGGACAGTATTATTTTCCATATAGCAGTAATAAACTGTTTTAATATTCAACTAAGCACTTTTGGAAAAGTTTTTTGAAATTAGCAAGTTTTGGAATTGGATCTTTTGCAATTAGCGAGTTTTGGCACTGTGAATGTAATTGGTCACTTTCATTCCCTGATCATAGCCAAACAAAAAAAATTCCAGATTAGCCAACAAGAATCATTATTAAAATGTGGAGAAATATAGGTATGCACTATAAAATATACAATTTTGTTGAAGCTTGAGGGTATTTTTTTTTTTTTAACACACTTTTTTTCTCATTCACACAGTCTTTTCGGCACCTTAGGCCATATGGACCCTGTTATGCAATGGTGTGTCAAAGACCAAACATCGAGTTTTGAGAAAATCAACAATAAAGTTTTTTGTTTACATTGGATTCTATATAATTTTTCTTGTCAATTGTGCAAATAACATTAAATATAAATTTTTTTAGGACATATTTCATAAAAAATACTATTAATTAAAGCATTTGAGACAATATTCCGTGCTTAACTCAATTTTGAATTTTTTGGTCTTTGACACACCATTGAATAACAGGGTCCATATAAGACTTACGATAACCGTTAACATTGAATATATATTGAACCGTCTAGCTTTTCTCTCTTGATTGATAAATTTAAAAAAAATATGATGGTAATTTAAAAAAATATCAATCCAAAGATGTTAATGATGAGAAAAGACCCTCCTAATTAAATTTGAAAAGCACACAATTGATTTTATATTTAAAACCAATTGTGCACTACAGAGGTATTGTTGAGCACCGAAAAATTGGGGGTGTGTTGAGGCACGGCTCAGTACTCAACACTAGATTTTGCCTCTTTAGGTTCCTCTCTAGCTGGATAAAAACAAAAGTTGAAATGTGTGCTGCTGAAAGAGAAAATATGAGAACAGGATAATGATTGTCAGGACCACAAAACCTTTCGTGATGGGAATCGGACAAGTACGATCTTAATAGAAAAAAAAACAAGATTAATTTCAGATGTTAACGCAAAAATAAACTGCAACAATTTATTATTCAGTCGTACGGTAGCAAATTATTTTAAATACCAGCGGATCTTTTTGAATTTTTGGATAAACTTATTTTCTTTTTCTTTTTTAAAGGCAGGCAATATTACAACAAATTTAACAAATAACGGTTTAACAAATAAATAAATTAAATAAATTATTAGAAAATATCACAGATAACAACAACAAAAATGGATAATTATTTTTAAATTGAAAAATATCACAGTTAATAAATTTTACTTAAATCTAAATTGTAAATAATCACAGATGTTAATATCACAGATGTTTGACTAGAATATTTAATTTTTGGTTTGGGGTGAATTAATTTTTATTCATTAGTTCGGTTTTTAATAATTATTTTTAATCGCTTTTTCTATTTCCTTTCTACTTCAATTCTTTATTATTTAATTCAAGACTAGTCTAGTTCAAGTTTATTCTTTATTTCATTATTTCATCTTTATTTCAGTTCAGTTCCGGCTCATACTTTCTTATTTCATTCAATAAATTCTATTTTTCCTTCACCCTTTTACCTTGCATTAAATATTCTTATTTGTGATTATTTTACAAAAAAAAACATTATTTATTTTTATTTAATTCTTTTTCATTAATTCATTTTCAAGACAAGTCATTTAAATATTTTCTTTTCTTAAATTCTTTTTAATTATTTTTATTTTTTAATTAGTTTATTTTAATATTCAGTTTTATGCATAGTTCATTTTGAGATTAATTAATAATTATCCATTTACGTATTTTTATTTTAATTATTTTTAATTTTAATATTTTGAGCTGTTTTAAATTTATTTTTAATTATTTTAGATTAGCTAGTATTATTTTAAGACGGATGTTTTTAGTTTTTAGATTAGGATTAATTTTTCAAAAATAAAACATATTGACCCCATCTTAGGGATTGACGCAAATTATTTTTCAAAGTTTTAATAAAAAAAAATAGTTTTTAATTTTTGAATTAATTTTTGACTTGAATAATTTTGAGTTTCGAAAAATAAATGAAATTTTGGCTTATCTGTTAACAACTACGGTGTACTGAGAGTCGATGCTGTCGATGTGATATTCTCTTGAAGGGCTTCTTCCAAAACACAATAATATTCTTCTTAATAATATTCAAATTAAATGTTCTTTTGGCTGGATTGGATAAGATGTATTTTAATAAATGTTTGTAACGACAACGAGGCTGGCCAAACCACGCTATCAAATCACTGGCTGTATTTTCACTTTCCCTTGACGGATTTTGATGATTATTTGTTCAGAATGACCAGTGTGGTCAAACGAACAAATTTGATAATCTGGTGTTTTAATCTTCGGGTTATTATTTGAGATATTTAGCGAAAACAGGGAGCACCGGACAAAAACAAATCACTCATCCAGCCATTTTTTCAGAGTCCGTTGAAGTACCGTTACCTCGCCGCCTTGCTCACATTACTCTACATCGCTGGTTCAATTCCTTGACTTATTTTGTTTAGAGTTTATTCAATTACTAGCCAATATTTACTACCGCTTATATTTAAATTTACAAAATAATTAAAGAAATAATTTTTATCCAAAAATTCTTTTGACCGCTTCATTACCCCCTCAAAATTTCACAAGTTGCTACACTTGGGAAATTTTAAGAAGGCAAATCCACGATCACTTTCCTCTGGTATTTAGTTCTCAACAATAGGTTTTAGTTTATATCATTAAATCCGATTTAATTCTTGGGCAGAAACCTAGGCACTTAATCATTAGATTTACCCATCCCATAAAAAAGTTTGTTGTTGATGGTCTATAAGATGCTCAAAGGAGTGTAAAGTTCAGGCTAAGCCTCCCGATTACTTCAACAAGTACACTCAACTGTCAACTCCAGGCATATTAGGCACCCCCTCCACATAGCCCTTGTATTCTTCTAACAATGTGAGTGCCTATTTTCCTGCCTTCTTTCGATTCGATGTCATACTCGACTTTTTGATCCTCCAGTATAATGAGATTTTCCAAGATACCAGACTCCAATTTAGTTAAACTATTTGGTGTCTCTAGTATCTCGGCGATCTCAACTTCCTGAACTATACCATCGTCTTCGATTTCTTCCTTCTCTTCCACGAGAGGTAGTGAAGGTAGCTCACGCAGTCGATCGTAACGGGACATGAAATTGGAATCGTTTACTGGATCATCAATCAGTGGAGTATGTGACGATTCCGATGTGATTTCAAAGTTATCTTCTTGCCACTCCCTAAATACCTCGGACGAGACCTTCGAGCAGTTGTTCGGCTTTTCAATAACTGACCTAACTTCTTGTGTTCTCGATTCTAGGCCGGCAACCGGAACACTCGCTAGTTTCCCGATCTTGTAGGTGCTTGAGATGAATTAGGCGCATTATTTACTTGGGGGGTCGGTCTTCTCAAAATTTCGGTTGGATTATTTGTGACCGGTGGATTTCGATTCGTTGTCGTTTGAGTATTTGGAGCTACTGGTCTTGGATACTCGGGCCTTCTTTCGTAATCCTCTGGTCGATCCCTTCCCCTCTGATCTTCCACATATCTCAGTCTTTGTGGCGGTGGAACGTTCATCCGGACTCGCTCTATTGGTTGGGTCTCGTCGGCATGGCGCAAGACTCTGATGACAGCCTCTCGAGTGTCTGCACAGGCACTCAAGAGTCCCGCCTCCTGTGGGAAATGGTGTTTGAGACTTTCAATAGCCTCTTGTTCAGAAACGGGGTAGACGGTGAAGTATCGAGTCCACCTTGTAATGATATAAATATCCTAACAGTAAAATTAATATTAATATTCGAAATTAATTCTTTTTATTTTTTTTTATTTTTATTCTAAATTTATCATGTGATCACCTAGCATTTCTCTAAATACAAAAGATAGAGCCACCGGACACAAGTATGGCCAACGAACGGAAGCCAAGGAGGCTAGCGAGAGGACGCATGACTCACACACGCTCACTCTTAATTCATCACGACAGCAAGCAGCACACACACACACACTCGGAGTCACGTGGGTAATGGCCGCTCTCTCTCTCTCTTCTCTCTCTCTCAAGGACAACGATAACATACTTCACTCAGCTGGTCTACAATTCTTTTAAAGTCTATTTTTATACAGTGCATTGTTGAATATCTATATATTTGATTCTTTGAATAACATATATGAGAGATTTCGTCCTCATCAACATCATCACCGCTGCCACATGCATCTCATCACCGATCAGCTGGACCAACAGCTGATGAACCTCCACCTGTGCCCAGTGTAACACGTGAGCTCATAAATCTTAATAAATCTCGTACGAGTAATTTTTAAATCAGATCTGAATAATATAATTGAACTTTTTAATTTTTTTGGAAGCAAATTTCCTAGAATTGAAAGGCAGCCATATTGACTTTTCTTAATATTAAAATTTTTAAAGGCCTAATTTAATTAAACGCATGCATAAATTAATCTCATAAGCTGATATATTAAACTAAATATCAATTGCAATAAATTCAATAATTTAACTTCATAATTTTTTTTACTAAACTAATTAAATTGCGAATCATAATAAAATTTGTAACTAAAAGATTAAGGACCTTCAAATTGGAGAAATAGGAAGAATTGAATGATCACTTAAATTTAGAAATAATTGCAAGCAGGAATTGTGGAGATATATATAAATGTTTTATTTTTCAAATAATTTTTTTTATGATTTTTTTTTATACAATTTTAATTCAATTTTTTTTTCTGGAGCCGAAAGCGCTTGTAGGAGTTCTTTCCTTCAATTTTTATCTGAAATTAAAGAAAGAGAGAAACTTTAGAAACAGATATTGAGAAAACCGAAACGTGAATTTTGCGTTGAAATGAACATAGTACACAATTAATCATCAATTTTATTTATTAAATTTTGGTTGTCGTAACCCAAGGGAAATACATATACAAATTCACACACACAAACATTAATCTTTAAATACTGATCTTTATATGATCCAAACGGGGAGCCGTAATTACTCAATTTTAAATAAACCCAAAGTCCAAACCGATACGGGTCACTGGCAATCTCTTTGTGGAAAAGAAGGAGGCCATTGCGGCGGAATATTATTAAATATAAATCTTCGTGGCAGGAATTGGAGCAGGTGGTGCATCGGTGTAGATTTCAGACTGAGAAATTCGAACCGTCACCCCTGAAGGAACCGAAACACTATTTCAAACACACATGCAAACTCACACTAAAATTTTCTTAGAGGTTCTCAACCATAATTATAATAATAATAATTGAAATATATTTTTTTTATTTTATAAGCACACTGTGATAATTAAATTTGATTTTTATATAATTTCTTTTCTTCTCTCTCTCTCTCTCTTTTCAGATTGAAATAAATTTCCATCTTCAATATATTGATATAGCAGAACATTTACAGACATTTATATATGTCCACCAATTTTTTTATTAATAATTCTTTTAAATTTCTATTCTTTTCTCCCATTTGAATCTCTTTTCTCTACAAATAAATTAATAAATTACTTTACAACTGTGCAATAATTAACATAAGCAATTAAGTCATCCTCACTAACTACCAACCCATCTGGAGTATTTAGAGCCTTCTGTCCAGCAAGAGGTTACGGCTAGTTCTGTACAGGCGATGACATGATGAAAACATATTAAATATTAATTTTCATTTTTTTAATTTTCATCTTTTATTTTTTTTATATATTTTAAGCAACCCTTCAAACATTTTTCTATTTTTTTAATTATTTCAGCAGGCCTTATCAGGGAATAATCAGCCCTAAAAGGACCCAAATAGCGAAGCAGATAAATAAAAGTCCTACCATAGTTAAGGGTTCATCCACCCCCACCCCTAATTATTAGTAGGCGTGGTCATTAGAGAATCCCACAGGGAAGATCATACCACTATATGGTGGAGGTGCTGGGATAGATTTAAAGGCCCTACACGAGCATCAAAATCTACCCCAAATCCTCGCCAGTCCCATGGACGAACAAAGGAACTCTGCGTTCAAGACAGGTCCTCATCCACATAGACCCCCAAGCGCATTCCACAATGTCAGCCCCAAACAATACCCCCGTGCATGACCCTCTCAGTGATGACGAAGGAGGAGAATCCCCCACAGGCGGAAGGGACACCTCACCTCCTCCGGTTTCCTACTCCC